>JAVIWB010002288.1:0-312640 GCA_031893035.1 Dermolepida albohirtum | reverse complement strand
TTCTTGAATAGATTAAGAAAAACAAGAAGAAATTCCATTCCTATTCTCAATTCAGATGGAATATTCGAGAGGAATAATGATTATAATTCAGTCTCGTCGGTTAGCCATCCGCTTCTAAAAATAAACTGTCCGCATTGCCACTATCGAGAAACATGTTTGAAATGTTTTCTCTTTCAAAAATAAATAATTTCGTGATTGAAGACATGAAAAAGCACTGCATACATCTATGCAAGGCATACATTTTTTTCGTAACTTTCGCATGACATTCGAAATGTATCTACACCTAATTATAATTTTATATTGAAACGGTATAGGAAATTTACTGTCGTTTTGATTATTTCATTCTACACACAAGAAGGAGGAAGAGCTTTCACTGATGCAAAAGTACAATTATAATTAAGTAAACAATGTCGGAACATACTTTTATCTATTAAAAATGTCATATTTTACAAAACAACAATAGAAGCAGGAAATTAAATCTCACCTATAAATCTCAGTAAATTCAAAAGTTAAATTATATAAAAACGAAAAACATTCTGAAATCACACAAAAAATACAGTAGACAAGATATTACAAGCTTCTAAAAATACTAAGAAAATACACCTAATTAGCGATTCTATACCTAACGTTTATAAATTTCAACAATAATATATAGATAATTGCAATAAAGATATCGCTCTAGTAAAAGAGATACGGCAACCTTGGCATCAGAACAGTTTGAAATTGTAGGAGTACCAATTATAGTTTCTACTACAGAAGTAATTCCTAAACATTCAGTTTTAAAGAACTTGATCTTAATCCATGTGTAACTACATATATATATATATATATATATATATATATATATATATATATATATATATCAGTGGCGGCTCGTGAGTATTTGACATGGTGAGGCAGATAGAATAATAAATATTCAAAATTGTTTACAATTGATTAATAAACTCTATATACCTACTACATATAAAAACAGTTTATATATATTTATATATATATATATATATAGGGCTTCCAGTACAAACCGGGTTGCCAGACGTGAACTGAGCCCTATATCGCGCCCCATTCGATTTTTAAGGGAAAACGAAGTTTCAAAGCAAACCCTTGTGAAACGAAAATAAATATTCTAAAAAATCAAACAAATTCTAAAAACATTAATCAAAAATAAGAACTCGATCTTCTAGGATTTAAAAATAAAAAATAAATACATTCCTATTATAATATAAAATTTAATAATATAACAAATATATACATATATATGTAT
Organism: Dermolepida albohirtum; assembly: GCA_031893035.1. Classification (NCBI taxonomy): domain Eukaryota; kingdom Metazoa; phylum Arthropoda; class Insecta; order Coleoptera; family Scarabaeidae; genus Dermolepida; species Dermolepida albohirtum. Next base: position 311,379 of record JAVIWB010002288.1, on the reverse strand, counting down.
ATATATAAATCAACAACAATCCAATAACAAAATTTCAAAATTACATGCAAAATGAAAATATTTTAAAATACAGAGAATTTCCTTTATTGGCATTGCACGTAGAATTACATTTAATAGATTCTACTTCTTGTATAGCAAAGGTATCCTCCGGTTTTTTGTGTTAGCAAAATAATCAATTACATCATTATAAAATCGTTCATCCCTCGTCATCGTTTTAACCAATTCCTTTTCGATTGCAATTAGTGCACAGTTACTAAGTCTTTGTTGTCCAATTGTATTTCTAACATACGATTTTATACGTTTCAATGTGGAAAAACTTCGCTCAACGGACGCGGAAGTTACCGGTATGGTAACTACTATACTTAGCAATTTAAAAAGTTCTGGCATACAGATGGCTAACTTTTGTTCGTGCATAAATCTTAACATTTCACATGGTGTTTTAGAATTACCAAGGAGTTGCATGTCACTATAAATAACAGCTAATTCATTTTTTAATTGAATTTGATCAAAAAATTTATATTGTTCAAACAAATTATTTAAGAGCCTCTGAGGAAATGCCTTCGAATATTCTTCAAATTTACTTTCTGTTAATAAATCAAAAAAAGCAAGTTTTTCTAATTCAATAAATCTAATTTCAATTTGACTAATAAACGTATCTAGAATTTCGAAAAATAATTTTCTATAATTTTGTTTAGTATCTGGAACGTCATCAATTCTACGCCTTTTATGTGCAACAGATTCGTCAGACACCGAATTTTCGTATACAGTACTGAAATATGTATCACACTCCCGAAATTCTCTAAACTTATCAAGCAAAAAACGTAAACGATCTCTGGCATAAATAACATCAGTTAGTTTGTTTTGTAATATTGAAAATACAACGTCAGTTTGTCCAAATATTAACTTAAAAGTATCTAAAAGAAAATTAAAATCATTACCCAGAAGAAGATTTTTTAATCCAAAAGCTTCTCGTATAGATATGCTATCAAAGTCAGAACTTTCTGCAATGAAATCAAAAACTTCAATTAACTTATTTTTGTTCGCATGAATTGTAAAAACAGCCCTAGAAGTGAAATTCCAACGAGTAGATGCGTTTGATGGTATATGTTTTTGACAGATTAAATTTAACACATGAGTTCTCTTAGTGGATTTGGAAAAAAAAGATGAAAACCCTGACAAATTTGGAAAAAATATTCTTACAGACGTTATGGACTTACAAGATGTTGAATAATATCATATCTCCCTCTCTCGACCAATACATAAATGTATTGACCGACAAAGCAAGAACGCTTCTATCTCACATAGATCGGGAACTACGTTTCCAGTGTGTAATAGACAGAAACTTGCATCTAGGCTTTATGCCAATTAAAGAATGTTAAAAAGGAATCATTCTATTATTAATAACACCCTATCAACTACATATGTTTCATCGAATGCACGAATCGTCAGGTTGATTTGTGTTATTAATGAACGATTCCTTCAGAGTGTTTATCATATCATTTCGATACAGAAAATAATGAATAGTATCATATCTCCCTCTCTCGACCAATACATAAATGTATTGACCGACAAAGCAAGAACGCTTCTATCTCACATAGATCGGGAACTACGTTTCCAGTGTGTAATAGACAGAAACTTGCATCTAGGCTTTATGCCAATTAAAGAATGTTAAAAAGGAATCATTCTATTATTAATAACACCCTATCAACTACATATGTTTCATCGAATGCACGAATCGTCAGGTTGATTTGTGTTATTAATGAACGATTCCTTCAGAGTGTTTATCATATCATTTCGATACAGAAAATAATGAATAATATCTATGTGAGATAGAAGCGTTCTTGCTTTGTCGGTCAATACATTTATGTATTGGTCGAGAGAGGGAGATATGATATTATTCATTATTTTCTGTATCGAAATGATATGATAAGCACTCTGAAGGAATCGTTCATTAATAACACAAATCAACCTGACGATTCGTGCATTCGATGAAACATATGTAGTTGATAGGGTGTTATTAATAATAGAATGATTCCTTTTTAACTTACAAGATGTTCCTAACACTAAATTCAGGACATGTGCATGGCAGTGTGTAAATATTGCTTGAGGAGCTATTTCTTTAACTTTTGTTTGTAAACCGTTCACATGCCCAGCCATAACTGCCGCTCCGTCATACGTTTGAGCAATTAGTTTACTATTAAACTGAAATTTTTCAAAAATATTAGTTAATAATTTAAATAAATCATCAGAGGTGCGACCTGAACTTACATCAAAGAATCCTAAAAACCTTTCAATAATATTACCCTCGATCGTGTATCTTACAATAATAGACAATTGCGAATTACATGTTATATCTGTTGTTTCGTCTATTTGCCATGAAAAATATTCTGAATTAAAAATTTCACAATCTATTTTTTTCTTTACAATAAAATTAATTGATTCTATTAATTCGTTTTGAATTGTTTTCGATGTGCCAAAAAATACAGAGCTATCATCTAAGAATTTTTGTAAAATGGTATCATGTTTTGCCGTTAATAAAACAAGTTCTTTAAAATTTCCCCTGTTTGCAGAAGTATTTGTTTCATTATGTCCTCTGAAAGATAATTCCTGTGTACAAAGAAATATAGTAATATCAATTAAACGCTTTAATATATCTCGATTTTGGCTAACTTCTTTATTGTAATTCTCCATTTGATTGCGCCTCACATTATCTATCGCATCCGCGATATTATATTTTCCGAACATATGTAATTTACAAGTAGCTAAAATGTGATGTTTGGATTTAGTATGTTTTTCTACTGATCGCGACAAGTTTTTAAGATCAAAATAACCCGTTTTACTCCAAATACTATCTGTATTTGTGGAAAAAATTATACATGCCCAACAAAATAATCTGTTTCTTTTTATACTACCACATAACCAATTACATTTGTTATACCACGAATTATTGAAATTTCTGTTAGACTTACCGTGTATTGTAAGAGATTTTGATAAATCAGGGTTTGGTCTTGGAAGGTTTTTGACATATAATTGATCTTCTACCGATAGAACAATGAACGTATTTCTTATTAAAAAATCTACAATGTCTTGTGTATTTCTTACATTTTCTAAATCCATATTCACAATTTTTAAATCACTGAAAATATCACTAAACAAATATTAAAATATTTAATCTAACTTTGTTATTCCCCCAACTTTAACTGCTGTTATTTGCGATTCGGGCCGAGAATGTCAGCCTCGAGTATATTCGGTAGTTCGGCGATTGTGATTCGATGAGAGGCTCAGTTTAAATTGGCTTCAGATTGATATCTAAATAATATCTACTTGAAACAATAAAAATACTCCTGTTAAAACTTAAAACATATTATTTGCGTGGAGGAAATATTGAGAAACTGTACAAGAAGAATGTAAACCTTTAGACATCTTTATATCATTAAATAAATACTTAATTTATCCTATTAATAATGCTTTCTATATTATTAAAAAATTCAAAAATCTCACAATAAAGTTAGAAAAATCTATTAACTTTTTGAATATTTTTTCTTCTTTGTTATCTTAAATATGTAGCTAATACTTTACTGTAATTTCCATAGAAATTGAGAATTTTTTTGACTGCTGTAGTGCGTTATAAATTTTCAATGAGAGGCAATGAGTGGCCGGGCCTCAAATATTCGTGTTTAGTAGGGATATACATAGATCAAGCATGAAGTTGGTCGGGGCAAGTATACGCGCTCGTACATTCGCACGGAATTAAAATGAAATGATAAATTTGTACTTTGCTTGTAATGCCGGTTTATTTAAAACTATTTTCTTATTGTTTATAAGATAAATTCTGAATAAAAGATGATAATTAATTTATAAAGAATTTTAAAAGTATACATATTATTCTTGTTATAATTCCAAGATTTAGATGGTGAGGCACTGCCTCACCTGCCTCACCTGACCAGCCGCCACTGATATATATATATATATATATATATATATATATATATAGATACGAGGGAGCGTTTTTATATTCGCGGAATGAGCGGGTTGTAGAGGGGTGAGTAGGCGCATTTGGGGCGTGGCCTGTGCAGCGACTCATGATTAGTATAAATACGAAGTTTCATTGTTATTAGACAGTTAGTCTTTGAGCTATCGTCAACCAAGTAACATAATCAGGAGTGAAAAGTGAAATATGGAAAAAATCGAATATCGTGCCGTTATAAAGTTCCTTACCAGGCAAGGAAAATCAGTCGCGACCATAATGAATGAGATGTCATTGGTTTACGGCGACTCTTGTCCAGGAAAAACCATGGTGTACAAGTGGCATAGTTTATTTAAACAAGGAAGGGAATCCCTTGAAGACGACCCGAGGCCGGGCAGGAGCATTGAGGTGACCACGCCAGCACTTATCCAAAAAGTTGAACAAATTGTACTCGAAGGTGCTCGACTAAAGAAGAAACAGCTCGCAGAAATGATTGGAGTATCCGATACAACAATTTTTAAAATCCTACACGATCATCTCGGCATGTCTAAGGTCAGCGCAAGATGGGTGCCGAGAATGCTCACGCCGCCGCAAAAACAACAGCGCGTAGAGTGTTCGCGTGCATTTTTGGACCTCTGTAATGAAGACAAGGATGGTGTATTGAGTGGAATTGTTACTGGAGACGAAACTTGGGTTCATTTTTATGAACAAGACTCCATGCAGTGGCATAAAAAGGGCACAGCACTTCCCAAGAAATTTAAAGTGTCACAATCAGCTGGGAAACTCATGGCAACGGTATTTTGGGACTCGGAAGGAATATTGTTGATTGATTATAAAGATAAAGGTGTTTCTATAACCGGAGAATATTACGCTTCAATATTAGAGCGATTAAAAGAAGCCATTAAAGAGAAAAGACGGGGAAAATTGACAAAAGGTGTTCTGCTTTTGCACGACAACGCGCCCGTCCACAAGAGCCGCGTTTCGTTAGCTGCCCTGCATAAGGTGGGCTTCGAAATTGTGAATCACCCACGCTACAGCCCAGACTTGGCCCCGAGTGATTATTACCTGTTTCCGAAAATGAAAAAAGAGCTGCGGGGTAAAAAATTTACTGCCGATGATGAAGTCAAGGAGGCAGTTTCGGCGTATTTTGCAGATAAAGAGAAATCATTTTTTTATGAGGGTATAAAAAATTAATTGAAAGATGTGAAAAATGTATCCGTCTTGCAGGTGAATATATTGAAAAAGAAAAATAATTTGGTTTTTTTATTTCCACCCCTTGTCCCCCATTCCACGAGTATAAAAACGCTCCCTCGTATATATATATATATATATATATATATATATATATATATATATATATATATATATATATTTTGAGTGTTGATGAATGATTTTTTAAATAAATAAATAAATCTAGGAGATAAGTTAAAAAAGCATTGTAAAATAAAAATGATAGTTATCTTATTTTTAACTCTTTTATCTCAGGGAATAATCATTCATGACAGTATATTGGTTAATTAAAGAATTATGCTTTCAGAATGAACAATTTGCCCAATTATACATATTTCTTTAAGAATAAATGACGACATGTTGAAATTTAAGTAAAAAAAATACTTAATCAAATAAGGTTAACCTCTTTCCACAACAATTTTCGCATTCTGTATACGAATTTCAACAACTAAGTTATCATCATCGGCAGATAATTAATCACAGTGTCGCACCTGGAACGACGGCAAAATCTGCACGATGACGAAGTTTGTAAGCCAAATACATACTAATGTGTTTGTATTGTTTGATTGATTTGGCAAATGATATTATTTCGGCAGTATATTGTAGTACCCCTATGGAAGCTAGTAAGATTGAAGATAACAACTGATGTGGTTCCATTGTTCTTACTATAACATCAACAACAATTTTTTTTACAGTCTATTACTTTGTCTACACATAACTGCTGTTTCTTATTTTTCAAATCTGATTTAATTCTATTTTTAATACGTTAATTTTGTAACGTTTTCCGACTAGGTAATATAGTTCGCGTATTTATTGAATGATTCGTTGTTTAATTAAAAGAACGGTAGATTACACAAAATAAGTGTGACAAATTGAACAGAAATTACTCATTCGATTGTACAGCAGGTTTGATAATTGTGCTTGGCACTATTTACGTGTCGTTTACAGACACTTTTCGTCCAGGCCTTTAGAAATACATATATCGCAAACTACATATTTGGTTTTAGAGCCACCGTAAACTAAATCCGATAAATCTTTAATAAACTTATTTTGTATGACAATGGTCGTTTTCCCGAACTACGTAACTGCGACATTATTATGTATAATGTGTGATAGTCCATACAGAAACCTACACATCTGCGCTCGACACATTCATTGCAGTCAGGGAGCAAATTATAACTTAGAATAGAGAACGTTTGCGGAACTTTCCATATCTACGCTTATGTTGTGCAGCGCAATATTTGCATCTTTAACAATGTTTCTAACAAATATTCTTTCTAATTATAGCTACTAAAATTCAAAAAATTAAAGTCTATAATCGCCTTTATTCCACTTTAACACATTTATTTTTAGTCATTTATTTTAATGTATGTTTTTTTCCTTTTTAATTTGACATTCTTTAAATTATGTAACTTATACAATATTGGTTTAGATGTCTTGCGAATATTTTACAGAAAGAGTAGATATAGAATTGTATCAGATACTCTATACATTTTGATTTTTCTATAAGCGGACAATTATATATATTTCATAACATAAATTACTTTTAAAAAATAAATCAACACATTTTGCTTCCGAAATTGTAATCTGTGTGCAAATTATCCATTTAAATTTCTATTTGTTTCCACCAAAAAAACCAGATACCATGAATTTTACATTTTTGTTGTTTGTTAAGGATGCTTAAATCACAAGGGGATAAAAAAAAAGGGAGACAATTTAGCAAAAACTAAGCCACGTTCAATATCGACCGAATGTGGCATTTAGTGATTTGAAAAAGTAGCCCTCAAGTTCACATTTCAACAAAGGAACGAAAAAAAACCCTTCGTCAAAAGCAGGCAACAATATTTACACAACCTCTTTGAGCATTTTCCTTTGTTCAAATTTTTTTTTATGTAGTTGAATTTGATGGAGCCTGTGGTTTATTGACTTGATCAATAAGGTTAATATATAACCCCTTTCCACAATTAACTATTTGTAAATTCTGTATACGTATTTCGACAACCAAGTTGTCATCATCAGCAGATAAAATCAAAGTGTCGCACCTGGTAAAACACGGCGAAAAAATTTTATACTCCGTTCCACAGTGCACATCTTGGTTTTCAACGATGCGGATCGCGTACGGAGTATATTTTTCGTACAATTTTTTCGCCGTGTTTTACCAGGTGCGACACTTTGGTTTTTATCTGCTGATGATGACAACTTGGTTGTCGAAATACGTATACAGAATTTACAAATAGTTAATTGTGGAAAGGGGTTATATATTAACCTTATTGATCAAATTTTTTTTATGTGTACAAACCAATTTTAACGTATGTTGTAAAATTATGGAGACCAGAATGTGTACATACATGCAAACAATAAAATAATACTTAATGTAAAGCTTTATCATCGTTATAATTAGTTTCAGTAGCGTATATTATTTTTTAGTGCCTTATTTTAGTTCATGAATAATATAGCGATTTATTTCATACTCATTCATAATAAACAAAATATAATGTATCTTTGATAATTTAGTTCAATTTCATTTAGTTCATTAACATGAAAAGAAAAAATTGAACGAAAAATAATAATAATAATACTTAAAAGAAATAAGTATGTACATATAACCATGAAATACATATTGTTATGGGATTTTATTACAATTAATCTTTTTTTCTAAAATACTTAGCCTTCGTTATATAATCTTTGATTGTGCATTGAGGTGTATAATGAAAAACGTTTTTACTAATAATTATTAGATTAATATAATTTATAATACTTTATCTTTCCAAGAACGATTCACTTATTGGTAGAAATATAATCACTGGAAATTTCCAAGTTTATAACATCACACTTCCGCATAGGGGTGAGATCGACTGCCTGATAAGAGGATTAAAATAATAAATTTTATTACACCACAATGCTCTGCAGTAAAATCAGTGGTAGAAACGATACAGAGCGGTTCCATAATAGAACTTATTTGGATTCTTAAAAAACGCGCCTATGAGTGAAATTTTAATTTTAAGAAAAAATCGTGAGCTGTAAATTGTTATAGTAGATAGGAGATGTCTAGAATAGCATTATTAGACAGAAATAAAATTATTATTTTACACCAAGAGGGTTATAGTCAAGTGAAAATATCAAAGATAGTGAAATGATCTCGGTATGCCGTGCAACAAACAATAAAAAGAATGACGGAAACCGCTAGTGTAAATGATAGAATGGACGTCCAAAAAAGCTCAGTAAAGCTGATGCACAGTTTTTAAAAGTTAGTAAGAAATCGTAAGAAAGTTAGCGCAGAACTAGCTCAAGATCTTGCGCGAATATCTGGTACTTCGGTACATGTTTCAACAGTAAGGTGATACTTGCTCAGATCAGGCTTGAGGGGATGCGTGGTCGTGAGAAAACCCTTACCGCGACGAGGTAATAGAACGAAACGATTAAAATATGCCAGAGACCACGGATATAATGAGTGGCGAGAAGTACTATGGAGTGATGAATCTAAAATTAAATTATTTGGAACGGACAGACGTCAGTATATTAGACGACACTCTGGTGAATCGTTATTGGAACCATGTTTACACACTAACACAAAGCAAGGAGGAGGCAATATCCAAGTTTGAGGTTGTATTTCGGCAGCAGGTGTGGGTGAAATTTTAAAAATAGAAGGTAAATGAACTGGTGAGAAATACAGAACACTATTAGAAGAACATGCCATACCATCAGAGCAGCAACTTATTAGCAATAATTTCATGCTAGAGATAATGATCCCAAGCATACCTCAAAACTTGTGAAAACTTATTTAACACAACAGGAAGCAAATGGGGCTTGCAGACTATGATATGTCCACCTCGAAATCCTGACATAAATATTATTGAGCATGTGTTGGCTTATCTAGGCAGAAAAAAGTGTAACAGGGGGCCAAAGAATGAAAATGAACTGTGGAACATACTATAGGAAGAGTGGCAAAATATTCTTGAAGAATTCATTAATTCATTAATCGAAAGTCTACCAAGAAGAATGCGGGATACCATAAAAAATAAAGGTAGTCATATAAAATATTAAAAATCTAAGTTGCTTATATTTAAATATCGATGTGTGTTCAACTTGTGTAAGATTATTATTTATCCTTTTTTTAATAATTTCTTGTAAAATTCAAGAAAATGATTCTTTCTTTTGCACGGTACTGTGTATACATATGTTCTACCTCATTGTAAGTAATTTCATAAATAGATTCGTAGTTATAAAAATGGAAATAAGCGAAAAGTTATGTATGTTTCATAATAGACATTTCTTCTAAAAAGTAAGTTAACACATTTTATTTCTAAAATTGTAGTCCGAGGTGCAAATTATCCATAAGACACAAAAAAGGGATACCGTACATTTTAAATATCAATTCAAAGTGGGATGTCTGGACGCACATATTTCGTTCGCACCGACACATTAAGCCTAGTTGCATTTTCTATGCATCCTTTAGTCCAGGCATATCGATATACTAAATCGCCTGAAAGTATCGTCAGGAAATCAAACAGTAGCAATAATAATGTATGTGTCCGCAGAACCAATAAATTATACGCAGTTTCAAATAAAAATCTCGATTTTAAAATTACAATGTTATAGAACAGTCATTAAGTGAATTCACAGAGTATGGAAGTGATACGAAGGACTACAAAGCGAATAAGAATATAGGTTCATTATACGTAGGACACCCATTTTCCAAATATACAAACATATTTTTCACCCTGTATACCGATAATATAATACCGCACCGCATTTTCACGTCAGGAAACATCAACACGTGAAAAATAAAATTGTACCTAATTATATACATTATTGATTGCATTGATAATAGCAACTATCCAGTCTTCCTACTCTACTGTAAACCCGGACGTTTGATCAACATTAGATATTAGGTTGGATAATCCGGGGAACCAGCGACATGAACTGATGAGGGAAGAATTGTGTGCAAGCCAACAGCATACATCATATCAGTAAGGTGAAGATGCCTCTCAAAGGGAGATTGTTAACTGTGACTTGTAGAAAGAAGTTTCCAAATCGTTTTCTTACGTTAGAATATACAAGAACTATAATTAAATTTATAATGGTGCCTATCCAACCTTCGCACCATGGTTGTACAGTAATGCAAACCTGGAGGTTTGTTCAACATTTGTTATTAATCAGAATTGCATGCAAATTTAAAGTGAATTCGGTCGAATTAGCCTGAAATGTTATCTGGATTTAGTTGAAATAATAATTTTGAAGGGATATAGTTGGTTTTGTAACTCACTTGCCATGGAAGTTGTCGGATCTGAAAGTAAAATAAATATTCTTAGGCACTTTTCATTGAACATTTTTTGTGAAATTCGAAAAATAATGGAAACAATCGTTATTTTAAATGCCTACTAAATGCTATTTTCTTCGAAAATTATAAATAGGCAACTCATTTATATGAAATGATCAATAAGGTTGATATATAACCCCTTTCCACATTAACTTTTGTAAATTCTGTATACGCATTTCGACAACCAAGTTGTCATCATCAGCAGATAATTTCAAAGTGTCGCACCTGGTAAAACACGGCGAAAAAACAATTGTACGAAAATCAAACTCCGTACGCGATCCACACCGCTCAAAACCGAGATGTACACTGTGTCTGTTTCACAAGATTTTTAAAAATTACTTTTACTTAAACTAACATGCACTACATTGAAAAAGGTTATTATGGTCAAGCAAGTGTCTGTCTGTGTGATTTATGTGTTATTTATGATATTGTTCCTCCTGTCTTTCAGTAGAGAGAAAAGAGGAGTTTGTAAGGGGCCGGCGTCATTATAGTTCACCACATGGCTTAAATTCTTTAAGATGTGCATGCTTTCATACGCGTCCAGTTCGCGATAATTGTACACGTTCTTTATCAAATGTAAACAATCCATATTAACACTGTGGTTATTTTCTAATACATTTAAAGATCGCGGGTTTCAAGTGTGTTCCCGCCCCAGTAATTCCCTTAAAGCGTTATTAGGAAATGCAAAAGACAAAATCGAAGAAAATAAAAAATCGGGAATCTACCGAATTGAATGTTTAGAGTGCAATAGACAATACATCGGCCAAACTAAAAGATCGATCGAAACAAGGTATAAAGAACACCTTTCGCACATAAAATTCAACCGACCGGAAAAATCGGGTATAGCGAGACATGTATTAGAAAATAACCACAGTGTTAATATGGATTGTTTACATTTGATAAAGAACGTGTACAATTATCGCGAACTGGACGCGTATGAAATCATGCACATCTTAAAGAATTTAAGCCATGTGGTGAACTATAATGACGCCGGGCCCTTACAAACCCCTCTTTTCGCTCTACTGAAAGACAGGAGGAACAATATCATAAATAACACATAAATCACACAGACAGACACTTGCTTGACCATAATAACCTTTTTCAATGTAGTGCATGTTAGTTTAAGTAAAAGTAATTTTTAAAAATCTTGTGAAACAGACACAGTGTACATCTCGGTTTTGAGCGGTGTGAATCGCGTACGGAGTTTGATTTTCGTACAATTGTTTTTTCGCCGTGTTTTACCAGGTGCGACACTTTGAAATTATCTGCTGATGATGACAACTTAGTTGTCGAAATGCGTATACAGAATTTACAAAAGTTAATGTGGAAAGGGGTTATATATCAACCTTATTGATCAAGTCAATCAACCACAGGCTCCATCAAATTCAACTCATTTATATGAAGTTTTTTTAACATTACGTGTACATAAGCTTAATATGTCAATGTTTTTATTTTCAAATTTATATATGAAGTTAGTAAGTGAGTAATTTAAAGGTAAAAAGTGATTTAAAATGTATATAAAAAATAAAGCGATTATTATTAGTAATATACAAATTTCGAAACAATGTTATTATATAATATTCGAGTAAATTATTACAATTGACGGAACAGTAAATAAACTTGGAAGCAGATCTACTTGGAAACATCAAACGTTACTAATAATTTGTAGACATCCGAAGAACGTTTACATTCTTTGACTCTTACTAACAAGTTCTGAAACAAAGAAACCGAATACAATGAATGGTTCCACTCTAGACACGAAAGTCATCTATACAAGGTCTTTTCTCTTTTAAAAAATAAACTCGTGTTCTTTAAAGAGACCTACTCTTTGTATCTCCAGGTGGTCTTTAAAGGTCTAAAGACAGCAAATCCTTACGGAATCCTTTAGTGGAATGTGCCGTCCTACCTTGACACGTGCTTTAAAACACGACTATATTGCGGCACACGTCCCTTGATTTATAGTAGGTTGAGAGAGGCGGTCATACCTGTTCCTAAATTGAAATACCTGGCTCTTTATTGTTAATGTTATCATTGGTGGTGTAATGTGGGTTAATGGCAGTAGCACTGCGGGTGGTTGCTCCTGTGAGTCCCAAAGACGCTGTTTATTTATTTCATGACTAAAATCCCCGTCTCTTTGTTCAAATGGATGTAATTCAATTTCGGGAACAAGGTCAAGATTAATGAAAATTTATGAAATTTCATTAAAACAGGAAGTGTATCTACTTTGTATACTGAAGTTCGCCCTAAATGGATTAAAAACGAAGAACCGCCTCTGTCTTGTTTCTTTAATGAAAGAGCCTGATCTCTTATTTAATTAATGGATAGGAATAATTTCAAATTGAAAGTATTTTCATTTAAATATATGTAGCAATTGTCGTAAGGAAAATAAAATAATAACTTTGATCGAATTAAGCAGCAGTTATATGGCATATGAATGTTAATGAAGTTCCGAGTTTATAACAACTTGTGCTTGAAATATTATTTACAGAAGTTATCGAATGGTACACATCGAAATTTCTATGGTTCGCAATTACAATTAACTATTAGAGTAGGGCGTAATCATCTTTTTCGATTCTTTCAGAAATATTACGCAATATCGTGCAATATTTGTGATAAAAAGAAAAAATTTTAATGTGAATAATTCAATTGGTACAGAATGAGATTAATATTTCTTTAGCTCAAAGTTCACTTACTTCTTTTCAATGATAAAACATAAATATCAACTAAATATGTGTATGATATTGCGAAAAGAATTTGAATTTGGGAATAATGTGATGACTATAATGCCTAATTTATAATGAATTTATATTGGACTTTAAATGCCTTTATTATATTATAATCGCAAATCCTGTGTGTGTGTGAGCGCGCGCGCGCGTGTGCGTATATGAACATGTGTATTGCCTATTTGCAAATAAATATTTTCGCGTCGACAGTACGTTCTAACGTGTTCGTATACACATATATACAAGTTCGATTATAGTATAAGATTTATTCAGAATCTAATTTTACAAGGCTATACGTGGGATGTTTTTAAGTGTCGCCTAGTGGTACATAGAGGACGCAACTAATTACGTATCAGTACTAAAAATTAACATTCATCTTTAGTTAATCTAAACTAACTCTAAGTTTCAGTGCAATACTTGTAGTGTTGTAGCTACAAGGAACTGTCAAAATTGACAAGTTAGTAGAAAAATGGAATTAAACCAAGAACATTTTCGTGGAATAATTTTTTGTAATTTTCGAAGACACTTACCTCGACAAGAATACCTCGTCCGAGTTTATTTCTGTTTTCAGTATGGAGAATTCAAAACACGAACGGATTAATCTTAGCGACCATCCAAAGACCAGGTTCACCAAAAACGGCAGTCACTCAGGAAACGTCGATGCTGTGGGCAAAATTATTAACGAAGATCGACATGTGACATAAAGCCAGATTGAAGCATTATTGGAGATTTCAAAGAACTCAATTAAAAAAATTTTGCATAAAGAATAGTGTGTAAAAAAATTAGTTTCCCGTTGGATACAGCATCTGTTGTCCAAAGAACAGAAAGCAGCTAGGGTGAATTGGTGTCAAAAAACTCTAGATCGCTTCAAGGCCGGAAACTCTAAAAACGTGTATAACATTTTCAGTGATTATTTACTCATAGAAGCCAGAAAATAAACGCCAATCATCTGTTTGGGTATTCCAGGGTGAAGAAAAGCCGACAAAAGCCATCGGTTCTCGAGGTATCTCCAAAAAGATGGTCACGACATTTGTTTTGAAAGTAGGTCATGTAGCAACAATTCCTCAACAAGATCAAAAAACTGTTTCTGCAAATTGGTATACAACAATTTGTTTGCTGCAGTTCATCGCTGAACTTTGAAAAACCAACCCCGACGAATCATCCTCCATCCAAGACAATGCAAGTTCTTACACACAGCACGCAAGACAATCGAATTTTTAACGCAACAAAATGTCGAATTGTTGGACCAAATTCCGTATAGTCCGAAAATCAAGAACGGACTGCGTGGTCAAAGATTCCAGTCGTCAGAAGGAGCTGATTGTACTGATAAACGAGTGCTTCCAGAGTTGGTTCGAGCGCATGCAAGAGTACATTAGTCTTCGCAGAGAATACTTCTAAAAAACAATTAAGTCTTTAAAAGTTATATATTGTTTCATTCCAGTTTTATATTCAAAACTTAAAAGACAACCCACGTATAATTCAAGGTTTTTCGTTTATAAAAACGTTAGCACGCACAATATATATATATATATATATATATGTGTGTGTGTATGTGTGTGTGTGTGTGTGTGTGTGTGTGTGTGTGTGTGTGTGTGTGTGAGTGTGTGCGTGTATTGCTTATTTGTGAATAAATATTTTCGCTCGGAGAGGACGTTCTAAGATGTTCATATGGAGTTTATGTATAAATTCGGTTATACTACGATAAGAGTTCTCCAGAACCCAGTCTTATATATATATGTATGTAAATATCTATCACTAACACATACGTTTAACAAGGATCTGTTTCTGGCTTATGAGTCCTCGCATAATCAATTCAAGGAGCATTGTAGCATGAACGATTGGGTAGGGAGAAACTAGCAAAATAGACTTGTCCTGACCTTGAATATGTTGTTGGATTCACGATACTACAACCTGTTCTTTTAAAAATGTTAATTTGATTTGTCTTCTGTCAATGCTCTAGTTACAAACTCCTTGTAGGGATTATCATATTGAGATATTTAAGATTTATGAATTAATTGTTCATGCCGACACACACACACACAGATATATATATATATATATATATATATATATATATATATATATATATATATCTGTATTATATGAATCAATTATGAGTTTTGTTTAAAATTGTTGTATTACTTATCTCGAAAATTTTGTTACATTTTAGGCTTTGTTATGAACAGAAGCTTGCCTTCAGAAAAATAAGTTTTAAAATAGAGTCTGGATAAGAATAAGCTCGTGAAAACTAAGGTTTGAATTAGTCCCTTTGGAGCTTATAAAGCATTTATATAGTAATATGTAAATATTTTTAAAATGACGATTATAATATAGATAAGATCCCTAAAGCATTAAACACTAAAGATATCGCATGCAGTCCCCGCCAAACTTTCAAAAATTCCTTGTATATCAAAAATGGTGATAATCGCATTTAATCAATGAGTCGTCAATGCTTTCGAAACATAGAAGCATGTGACATTTAAACCTCCAAAAAACAGAAAAAATGGTCGCAAACAAATGCAAAATTGTATTGACTGTACTGAGAATTACGGTGGAGAAACGTAATAAAATTACATAGGTTTTCACAGCCGGTGTCACTTGTAGTACAGTTTACGATACCATGGCGAAGTCTTTAATTACTACGAAATGCAATAATATTTTGAGAATAAAATATTGTCGTCTACTGTACTAGAATATTAAGAGTACATTTCTGTATTATGCCTTCTATCAAGAAGAGAGAGAATCACATGTTTTTATACCGTTTTTCTTGCCGATATACTTATGTAATCAATTCATTGCAATACAAAAAAAAAGAAAACTAAATTTAATACAGCAGAAAGAAAGTTAAGCATGTATTGTCCAGTATTATAGCGTTCAGTCTCTCAGAATCCGGTAGGTTCACATTTCGTACATGCCCGCAGAAACCTCTTCCGTATTGAAAGTCATGACCCTGTGATGCTATCAACTGGATTTGGGATAAATAAGTCATGAGGCTAAAGATATACTACCAGCAATTTATTATATAAGGCATTTAGCCATGGCCTTAAGAGAACGACACAAGAAACATTTGATAAAAGCAAGATTAATGACAGTAGGAACTATACTTTTTTTATTGGGTTTTGTTTTATACTTTACGATATCCTTATAACAAGAGGTTTATAGATTATTCTTGTCTTTTACAAAAGCATTGTATCGCATTAAAGACTGGAATTTCATAGAAATAAACGAGTGAAATGAAAGCGATACGGTTCGCACGAGAACTCATTTCGAAGAGGCACAACAAATGAAAGTTAGTGGAAAATATGTTTTAGTTATTCCGCTATTTCAATATTTTACCACAAAATGTTACGAGACAAAGGAATAATCATTATATACCATATATTTATTGTAGGAAATGTATTCAAATCTAGTCGGCGTGGTTCAATATGGGATTCCAAACAAAGTTATTTATACAAGCCATTAACGGAAAGAAGAATCCGAAATATGGATACCGATATAATTTCATGCATTATTCGTGATTTAGAAAATATTTGAAATTACTATGAATATTTCGAATACGAATAATTTCTACCGACTCGAATATTTCATTATTCCCTTAGACTCAATGTTTTACTTTAAAAGTCAATAGTCATTTAGAAATTGCGAGCTGCGTGAACATTGTTCGAAACCGAGTATTACTTTCAATTTAGTCCTAAAGTATATTCATTATGAAATATATAAGATATATTTTTTAAGAAAGCACCTAAGTATTGTGAGACCAAAAATATATTTTCAGAAAGAACTTATATATTATATTATACTATTACTATATAAAGAGATAATACAACTAAAAAGAAAAAAATGCATATAGAAATTAACTTTAATTTAATAAACAATTTCGTAAAAATAAATTAATAAAGAGTATTTTAAGACATCAAATTAATTATATTAACTAAATCCCGTTGGTAGTTTCGAAATATTGGATTGTTTTAACTGCTTCCAGTTCCTCGGGGGTTTAATATATAAGTACAAGTACGTGAGTGTGACAACTAGCGTTCCTGAGAGTTATACCTAAACTAAAGTTTAATATAAAATGCCCAAAATTGCGTTGGTGTAGAGGTGGGGAAGTGTGGTAATTGCACCAGGCGCAACACAACCTAACCGGGTCTTTAACCTAGCGAACAGTATAGTATAGGTGCATAGCAAAGTCTAAAAAAGTTTTAAAAAATGTGATAGATTTGAGCTTGCAAGACAAAAACTTTCTATGGAAAAATTAAGCATGCCAGGTGGATGAACTAGTGCATAAAGCTGTATAATCCAACACCGTTAAGGAAATGGATTCAATGTCCGACGGGAGACACAATCAACTCTATTAGAAATTTCTAAGAATAAAATGCAAAACTGGCGAAATAGGGCCAAGATTACGCGATGTAATCTTGGTCTTCATACCTCATCTAGAAATAAACCTGCTTAGTTCTACAGTTGTAATTTTGCAAAGCCATATATGGTCATAACAATCTATAGTTACAGTTTCATGTGATGTGAGTATTGGACCAGCAACTGTGAAGATAATGAAAGATTTATATATATCTTTTTTAATATTTTCTAAAGAGTAGGCTTCGTTTTGTTTGCAAAAAAGTATTATAATATATTTTCTGTGTTTCTATCAAAAGTTTATTTGGATAATGTTTTGAGAACCAAACGCAACCCTCTTATATTTAACCTTACTGGTATAACCGGGGCGTTGATATGGCGGACAATATAGTAAAGGTACAGAGAAAATTCTGAAAAAAGAAAGTTTGAGAGGTTTTAAACTTTCAAGACCAAAACTTTCTATGGAATAAACAAGACTGGAAGTCGGTTAAACTAAGGAAATTAGCTTTAACTGAAATTTTTAAGGAAACAATGCAAAACTGGCGAAATAGGGCCAAGATTACATAGACCTTACGTAGTCTTGATATTGATGTTTGACATTGAAATCTTGTCTATAAATAAACCTGGTTAGTTCTTCTATTGTTACTTATCAACGCCGCATATGATCTTAACAATTTGTAGGTACAATTTCATGTGACGTGAGTATTGGGCAGCAACTGTGATAACGAAAATTTTATTTCAACTAAGGCAAGTACTTCCTAATATCTTTTTTAGTATTTCCTCGAGAGTGGGCTTCGTTTTTGCTTGCAGAGAAATAATTCACATTCAACATTGGTCCGCAAGTAACGTAATATTGCTGATTTATTTTTCTAAACTAACAACTTAACATCAGCCGATAGAAAAAAGTCCAGGAGTGTTAAATCGCATGAACGTGAAGAATAATAATTCTGGAAATAATCGATTCACCAAACTTCTTTTTCAATAAGTGAATAGTTGAATTGGTAGTATGGCAAAAAATTCAGTCAACGTTGAGCGATAGCGACTACCATCCACAGTAACGAGGTAAAAGCATCATTTAAAGGAAGTAGGGAAGTAAGCTCAATATGTTTTCTATAACGATCACTCTATCTACGGGATTTTCAGGGTTCGACTTTTGATCCACTATTGTTCATCCTTTCTATACACGATTTACTTACTTCTGGCTGATTTTCTGAACACCTCAATAACGAAATCATTAAGCCAAAAGTGAGATTCGTTGCCGGAAATGATTCTAGTATGAAATTTTGGAACATTTTCAAATTTCTCTTTAGCTCAACTACCGAACCTGCGACGCAACGAATGATCGTTTGGTTTGAATTTTTGTGTTAAAACTATCTTGTTAGCATGTAGAGCAAGATTTTTTTGCAAAATCTGTCACAAAATGGTATTGCCAATACCCGACGCCTGACACTGATGAGGAATTGATGCCGTTGAATCCTCACCAACATTTTAACGTACAGATGCTGTGTTACCTTCGTTACTTGCACTGGACTATGTCATGAAGTGAATATGTTGATTCGAATTTTTGCGCAATATTATCAATTATTTATTGACTTAGACGACTATGACACCAAAAGATAGAGTTAATGCAATTAAGGCAGCTACGACAGACTGTGAAGTTTAATAAAACATAAACGTTATTGAAGCGCGAGTCATTGCATGATGAAATTATGACAAGTACAAAGGTCAAAAGAAAATAATCACAGCAAAGCTGTTACCCGACAAAATTGTCATTTTATTAATGTGTTGTCCCTAGTTGAAAACCTCATATATGTATATACGAGGGTAGTTTGACAAGTAATGAGAATGGAAAAGAAAAACGAATTTTTTAAATACAAAATAATTTTTATTTTTCAATATATTCTCCTAAAAGAGCAATACATTTATTCCAACGGTGCTCCAATGCCCGAGTGAACTTTTGAACAGTCGTAAGCAATCGTGGCACCCATCTTGCCGAAAGCTTGGAAAGGCCCTATTCTTTCCTTAAAATGTGGTGTATGCGTTCTGTTGAAATGTTTACCATGTCTGCTATCTCTCTCACTTTGAGTCGTTGATCTTGTGTAATAATATTATGGATTTTTATAATCATTTCCTTAGAAGTCACGATTTCGGGTGCTCCAGAGCGCGCTTCATCAACACAGCTTATTCTACCACGTTTAAATTCATTTACCCATCTACTTATGGTGGCTGATGATGGAGCAGATTCACCTAATGTTTCCCGTAACTCATCTTTCAATTCGGTAGCTTTCATGCCCTTAATTACGAAGTATTTAATCACCGCACGATACTCTGCTTTTTCCATTTTAACAAAATGACGTGTTGCTTCTTTTTCAATCAGCTGTCAAAAATAAACTAATCAACCGATTTATCTAAATATCGGAATGTAAACATATAAATAGGCAACATAAATTACAGTGCATTTGTTTTACCAATTAGAGCGCCACCTATGTGTCATTCTTACTACTTGTCAAACTATCCTCGTATATATATATATATATATATATATATATATATATACATATCTAATGACTTGAAATGAACTTTTTGTTTTGTTCATTAATACTATTTTGTTAACTACATTATAATTGCCTCCCTTTGTTCGCGTATCTTTTAATATATTTTTATACCACACCTTCAAATCTTCTTTTAGTGGCTTTTTTTAAAATTTAATTATAAAACGTAAAATCTTATTAAATTAAATTAAAACTTGCCAAAGGAATCTCTGTTTAATATTGTGAAATTTAAGTGACAAATTCTTTCTTGAATTTTTGGAGCGTCAGATATTGAGCGAAGCAGAAAAGTTTAGAGACGAAAATAGTATCCCATTCGCAGATACGTTAGGGCATTTATAAGTTTACTTTGGGTCTTCTATAATGAGAAATCATCGATTCTCCTTAATAAAATCGAAGTTTTCTCATTTTACCGTTTCCAAATACAATATTGCGGTATGAATATTCACATTTTGAATTTATCAGTATCTAGGCAATTATGCTCTTATACCATTAAAACTGTAATTTTGTAAATTTTTATTTCAATCAATTGATGGAAATAATTTTCAACTAAACACGAATACAATTCACATTAATTACTTATTTTAGTAATATTAGTTTGGCTTACTGAAAATATTATCACTGCATTCTTTTAAAGATATACTGCATGACAAAAAAAAACAATCACTCTGAAGAAGTGTATATTTTTAAGCCAAATTTTATACAAATATTTACTACGCTGAGAGTAATTAATGATTAAATTTTAACACATTTTCGTTTGACGAATCAATTTATTATTATTGTTGATATAATGTAATTCCCAGATTGACGCTGCAGTAGTGGAATTACTTACTTGGAAATAAAATAAAACAACTTGTAATAGAGTCCCACCAACAGATGCTAATCAAGCGACGATAGGACAGCTGTTAATATCTATGTAAGATACTATCGTAATGGAGCAACGAGCAAATAATAAATTTTGCTATAAATTAGGTAAAACTGCAACAAAAACTTACGAGATGTTGAAATCTATGTCCGGTGATAACACCTTAAGGCGTATTACTGTGTTTGACTGGTTTAAACGATTTAAATATGGACGTGAGAGTGTTGAAGATGACGTTAGAAGTGCGTTAACTTGTGACGAGAGATCGACGAATGACTCTTTAAATGATGACAGGAGTTAAACATAAATAAGGAGACGATTCGACAAACTTTGCATGAAAATTTTGGAAAGAGGGAGATTTGTACAAAGTTTGCGACACACAATCTTTCGGATGAGCAAAAACAGAGAAGATTTTGAATCTTGCGAAGAGTTTGTTAAAAATTTTTCCAACGATGTAAATTATCTTGGTGATGAAAAGTGGCTGTTTTAGTACGATTCTGAGACGAAGCACCAGAGCATGCAATGGTTTGGAAAATATCACCAAGAGACAAAAAGTTTCGTTTGTAAAAATTCAGAATTAAAACCATTTTGATCATGTTTTCCAATGTTCGGGGTGTAATCCATATAGAATTTGTACGGGAAGGAGTATGAGTTACTAGTGGATACTACGTTAAAATGATAAAGAGGTTCTGAAGCACGATCTCGAAATAAGATAGTTGGTTCTTGTTACATGACAATGCACCATCACTAATTATGAGGGCATTTCTCACGAATTACCCACCTTATTCACAGGAAGTGAGAAATGTCCTTAAAGAGAAACGATTTCATGACGTACAAGATATTCAGAAAAACGTAACCACCAAATTGAACACCATTTCTTCGGATGTATTTGTTAAATGTTTTCAAAAACTTCTAAAACATTGCAATAAGAATATTAAAGTCAATAGAAATTGTTTTGAATAAATATTGTACATTTTTGTATTAATTCAATTGTGATCCTGTACTTTGTACCAACCGAAGAACTAAATTGCTACACCTCGTATATATACATATGTGTAGGTGAAAGAATAGAAGCTGCATCGACTATTAAACACACAGGTTATTCTATTTTTCTTTTGAAGTTATTTTCTTTCGGCAGCCTTGAGAATCAGCATCGAATTAAAGAAGAATTCTAAAGAAAGAAGATTATAAGATTATATTGCAGCAACACACAATTCCACTTAGATCGAATATATTTCCAGGTTCTGCAGAGACTATCTCCGACAAAAAAATAACAAACCTTTCAAAGATAAATTGATACTCCATATTTGTCGAACAAGTGTCTGTATTTCAGAAATTGATATTAAATAGTCTCATAAACTTAAGGAATTATTAAGCGCAATTATGGGTACTTTTAAATTGAATAAATCTTACTACATTTTCTTATGATCGTCCTGATGATCCCTCATTTGGTACAGGTATTCCTCGAATATTGAATATACGAGACGACATCCAAGTGTTCCAGAAATTTAGATTACATGAGTGCACGAAGTTACAATCAAACGCCGTTTCGAAGAATCGGCTATACCTTTTGTGAGTTAGAGGACAACAATTTTTCACTTTTGTGTTCGCTCGTGTTTGCGATTTTCAATGACTGGTATGACAGAATGGTCTATCCGTATCAAGTTCTGTTTTAAACTCAGTAAGATTCAGAAAGATGCAAAATGTTAACGGAATCATTCGGTCACGACGTTTTGGATCAATCGCAAACTTACAACTTACTTTCAAAAATAGCCGAATATCAGTTGATGATGACGAACGTTCCAGACGATCATTAACTAGCATTACATCAGAACATGTTATCGCATTTTGAAATGAAATTGCGAATTATTGTAAACATACTATCAAAGATATACGTATAGTATGTAAGATTGTGGAATCTTATGGCAGATTGGCATGATTGTCAAGCGTTGAACTGAAAGAACGTCCCATGGACGTCTGTAAAGTATTCAAAGAACAGTTTTGAATCGAACTAAATGTCCTTTATAAAGTCATCACAGATGACGAAATTTAAGTGTATAGGTATGACTTAGAAATCAAACAATCGAGACAATTTTCATCTCCGCCAAAGAAAGCCTGTCAAGTCAAAAGCTCCTTAGCGATCTGTTTTTTTCGATATTGAAACTATCCTATCATATCTTGAGGTACAACGATTAAGGGAGGATATGAAACAGAAACTACCAAAGAAGGCACAGGAACGACTGGTTTCTCCTCCATGATAGTGAGAGACCATATACTGGTTACCACTTCCATCATAAAGCAATTTTTTATGCGAAAGCAACATGACTATTAATTTGGTACGTAGATTTCCGCGGTCGTGGTCCATACTATCTTCTTCTGGGCTTCCGGGCTGGAGCCGCGTCACTGGTATAACTACCGACGTTTCGTACCCACTTGTATGGGACATCTTCAGGGCTCAACTACTGTTAGTGTTTGTTGCACTGAAGCAGTTTCAGTGGCGCGGTTCCAGCCCGGAAGCCCAGAAGAAGATAGCATGACTATTGTTCATCTACGATAGTATACTCACTCTGCTTTGCCTCTGGCAACTTTTTTCTTTTCGCGAAGATGAAAATTAAGATGAAAGAACGAATGTTTGACATAGAGAAAATTGAAGTTGATTCGCAGACTGAAGTTATACTACAGTATTTTTTGTTTTTTTTATTGTCTTTTTATTACTTTTAGTTGAATTTTTTGTTTATAGTTATTATCTATCGAGTCTAATTACTTATTTTTTGTATTTTCTTTATATTATTTCCACATCAATTTGAACTGCAATTAGGTTTGACATTCCCGAAGCAAATCAAGTCTTTGAGAATATTTCTTTTAGTGAGTGCACATATGTAATAAAAACTTGACGATGTTAAAAATGCTACAATATTGAACAGGAAAAAAATATAATAAAAAATATAAGAAATCACAAATATTTCTTTATATAAAAAACTATTATTAACGAATAAAACTATGTAACTATAAAAGAAATTGCAAAGTTAAAAAATAAATAACTTGAAAGTGAGAGACCCCTTCTCCGAAACGTCGTTACTAAAAATTAGATGTTTTATTATCCCAACGGTCGAGACTCCCAATAAAAAAGAATAAAGTTTATAAGTAAATAATAACGTAAACAAACACATAAATCAAAATTTCGACATACCACGCCGATATTAAAAAATAAATTGTTACATTTAACAGGAGCGATTAGCTAACTGTTATTCGGAGATTTATTAGATCGTGTAAGCTGAAATATCGCCGGTATGAAGCTAGGAGCACCGTCGCTCTCTGGGTAGTAGGTTAGTCTCTTGAGGGATTACAACCTCCCTAGTATATTTGGGGAAAGCTTTCCAGGATTATGTTCACGCGTAAATGGGAAAATTAAGTTGATAATGTTAGAAATTTGTATGTTGTGTTTATATAGGATATTAAATAATTATAACAATGTAAATATCCGTATTTGTAGAAATTGATTATAATTGTGGCATTTCTAAATCTGAATGCCTTTTTAATTACATTCATAACAATTATGCAATCAATTACTTGACATTTACCATGCTTTTTATCGTAACTACAATTTTAGTTTGTGACTACTTGGACTTGTATATTGAAACCTACTTTAAATATTTTTTATAAAACGTATTTGCGTCGTTAGGACAAGATTGCAGTTCCGATCGGAGTACGGATTTCAATTCCTGAAACTGGGAATTTGATTTACGAGGCAATTTGTTCACGTAAATGTTTTAGTACAGATTCAAAGATTTAACTGTAGATTCTCCTCAAACGGAAAATCTATGCGTTTGTTTAAATGTATGACTTATACGGGGCTAGCCGTTTATATTTCGGGAACTGACACTGTTAGTGTTGCCTCCGATCTGATTTCTAACCATATATTTGCCTTGACAGTAATTTGAAAATTCTATGTTAATGAAAAAATAGAATTAACTCGCGAACATTTTCGTGCAATTATTTTTTATAACTTTCGACGTGGATTACCTCAACAAGAATACATCGACTAGCTGAATTCTATGTATGGTAACGAAGTACCATCGAAAACTACAGTATATCGTTGGTATAGCGAATTCAAACTTAGACGGCGTTCTTTGGACGATGAATTTCGTGAAGGTCGTCCCATAAATGTTGTTGTGGCGGAAAACATTAATGCAGTGTCTGAATTGATAATGCAAGACCGTCATGTGACATACCGTGAGACAGAGGCATCTATAGGTATTAGTAACACCAGCGTGTATAAGATCCTGCATGAACATTTGGTCGTTAAGAAGCTATTTTCACGTTGGGTATCACGTAATTTGATATCCGCTTAAAAAAGGACTCGTTTCGATTGGTGCCAAGAAATGCACAAAAAATACAATGGCGGTGCTACAAAGGATATTTATAAAGTCAACAGAGGTGACGAATCTTGGATCTATACGTATTAGTCCGATATTGAATAGCAGTCGATTGTGTGGGCATTCCAAGATGAACCAAAACCAACAAAAGTTATTCACTCTCGAAGCGCATCAAAACAATTAGTCGCCTGTTTTTCCGGAAAAACCGGTCATGTTGCAACCGTGCCTTTAGAGAGTTGTAGAATGGTAAATTCCTAATGTTACACAACTATTTGTTCGCCAAAGTTTTTGAAGAAATAAGGGAAACAAACCGAAAACGACAGATCATTCGCCCCCATGAAAATGCGAGCTCTCACAGGTCGGTTCAAACAATTGAATATTTGACCAGGCAAAACATTGAATTGATGAGCCATTCACCGTACAGCCCTAATCAAGCACCCTGAGATTTCTTTTTGTTCTCACATGTCAAGAATAAACTTTGTGGTCAACGGTTTTCTACGCCGGAAGAGGCAGTTGAGGCATTCAAAACTCGTATTTTGGAGATACCGCCTTCATAGTGGCAGCAATGCTTTTCGGATTGGTTTAAACGAATACAAAAGTATTTTGAAAAGCAATAAAACTGTTGTCGATAATAAAATTTTTTTTTGTTTGCTATTCACGAAATATAAACCTACTCTCGTATTTAACTATAGTAGTTGTACAAGTGTAAAAGTGAAAGTTCTGCACTAGAGCATTATACAATTCACTTATATTAGTAAATATTTTCGTGAATACTCATTTACTAATTAGAAATGTAGCTAAAAGGATAGATTACAGTAAATTCGAACTTTGACTTTTATTTAACACAATATGTATGAAATTCTCCTATTTTAAAAAGTATTGATAAAGCAACTCTAAACAGCTATAACTAAATACCTAAAAAAAACTTCAAGATGTGTCTTCGACCACACACGAGGGTAATTAGACCCATGACAAGCTATAGTGGAATCAATTAGGCCCATAACAAGTTATGGTAGAATCAATTAACTTATGATAAGCTATGGTGGAATCATACAGTGGCGAAAATCTAACCAAAAACTGGTTAGTGCATAATTAAGTGAAAAAGAAAATTTAAGTGACATAAAAAGTTAGTAGCATATACTAATTCGAGGTCAATTTTCTATAAGCCATATCCGCAATACTAGCCATCGTAAGTTGATAAAATAACTTAAGATAGACTCTCTTATAGGTAAACAAGACGCGAACTGTGGTCTCATTAACAATCTATGGTTTACCGTATACAGCGAAGAATGACAATACCAAGACTTCGAGGTATCATATCCCAGACATGTTTTGTGGACTTTGGGTCTGGTGACTGCACAGATCAATTGAGAATAGTGATGTTGGTCTTTTGGAGAAATCGTAATATAGTAACTGCAAGATAAGGATGGGCACTGTATTGTTGTAACATTATTTAGCCCCTGAAATATGGTAAAACGATTGGTTCTAAAACTGCGTAAAAGTACCATTGAGCATTTAAATGGTCTCGAAGAAATTCTACGGGAATTCATGCCAAACCATCAATCTTCTAGTAAGTGCAGTCCTACATTCTATAGAAAAATTCTGACACTGCCCTCCTCTTTTTCAATGTTAGACTCCTCTACGACAATCGTGGGTCCGCAAACGAAATTCTACACCATTCTACTCTAAAAGAGCAATATCGACTATTGAGAGACAATATTAGTCTTAGACTATAGGAAATCAATCCAAGTGAGCGAATATGGCGATATATGGAATGCATTGTTATGCTACAGCCTATATCCCATTCCTTAAGATACAAATACTATGTCGATCCCCGTAAATACGTGTTTTATACATTTTTAGCTTATATTTTGCTTAAAAAAATATTTACTAATTTTCAAAGTACAATTGTTAGGATTTTTTCATAATCTACCTTAGGAAAAGTTAAATACAGCTAATATTGTAGAGATTTGAAAAAGTTTTGGAACCACTGCTTGAAATAAAATACTTAACATAGACGATTTTTACAAGTGCAAGAATATAGACATAAATACAATATGTATATACATAGACTAAAGCACTTGTTTTAACATTTAAACGTAAAGCCTCTCAATAATGAATTGAGAAGGAAATGAAGTAATTGTACTTGAACACTAACGCTAAAACTCGTGAAACTACGACGAGTCTTATGCTATTTGGGATCGATTAAAATACCGCGACATGATGTGAATCAATACCACTGAACTACACAATTTAGTAGTTTTAAAACAAACATCAACTCGGTAATTGTGTTTACCACAACTTCTACACAAATCGCATTATTACTTCCACCGATTTTCGCTGTTGAAAAAATACTATGTCGCTTTGCAACCAGTACAGGCAACATTCGTTTGCGATTATGACACGAATGAAAACACGTTTCCAAGATTAAATATAGTCGTCATATGGGAACATGATTTCATGATGTAACTGAGTAATCGAGTAGGCCGATAATACACACATAAATACATATTGCTGTATACTTTCGATTGTAAAATAACCATACAATACATATGTGCCAGTATACAGCATTACATAGTATACATTAAACGTGGTAAAATTTAAAAATGGACTGTATATCTACGTGTACATAACTCATTTGTAAAACGTAAAATCTTAAAAACTAAATTATCTATGTACACAAAAGATAACTCTACATTTCGTTTTAAAAAAATTGTTAAATGTACTTTAAAAAGAATATGATATTTTTCTGTGAAAATAGTCTCCTCCGATTAAGAGAATACAATGAGTTATTCTTAGTAATCTTGGAGATGGCTGACTTCACAGTGTTAGATATGCTCTATACTATTAAGGTAAAGACATAGGTATGAGCACTAAAACAAAAGAAAGGAGCAATAAAAAAATTGACGAAATCGTGAGATGACCCTAAAAAGAGGATAACATGTTTAGAAATAAAGCAAGTGTTTATTTAAATAAAGAATAACTAAGAATAAAATATTCTTTTGTTTATAGTTTGTAAGTTTCCAAATATAATTTAAATTGAATTTTCTGTATAGTTATCAGTTTCTTTTTAAAAGTTTCACTTCACAGTTAATAGTTTAATTACCATTCTCAGAATATATATCTACGATCTGTGATCATTCTTATATCAGAATAAGTATTATATATGTATATTCTATTATATTATAACATATAAAGCCCTTTGACTTGAAGAAAGAATAAACAGTGATGTTGGGAATGGAGCATTGAAAGATGTATAATTTTTAAAATACACCAGGATGAAAATTGTACATAAAAGTAAGAAGATTATAGTAGTGCGTAATATCTGCTTCCATTACAAAGACGAACATATCAAAAAAAAGTAGGAAGAGACACGTATCACACAATAACATGAAAAAAAGAAATGATATGCTCAAACGAGAATGTCAATGAGAAAATACAAAACGATAACAGTATATGGAGATAATTTTTCATTAACGATTTATGTGCTATAACAAGTCAGCTACACTAGTCGTAGTCAAATTTCAGTCACGATTATCTCTATTTTCTATGAAATATAAAGGCGAACTTTATATTGGGTCTGGGAAAAAGTTCGTGGCGTTTTTCCTGATAGATGGCATTGGTTGCCGATAACTAAAGAACAACAAGTCACAGCGACACCACCGACGGCTCGTTTTTTAGATGACCTTCCGAACGTTAGTTTGAGCGTAGAAACATTGTAATCGGTGCAGTGGTTGGAAAGTTATTCGCACTTGCAAATGGAGAAGATTAATGAGAAATTTCGCTATATTCTGCAATATTATTATGATAAGGGGAAGAACGCTGCGCAGGCTTGTGATAAAATTTGTGCTGTGTACGGTGAAGGTACTTTATCGAAATCTGATGCGCGGGAATGGTTCGCTCGCTTTCGTTCTGGAAATTTCAATGTGAAAGATGAGTCACGCTCCGGTCGTCCAATCACTGAAAAATCTGATGAAATTCTTGAAAAAGTCCAACAAGATAAGCATATCAGCAGTGTCAATATTAGCATGGAGCTAGGCATTGACCACAAAACTGTTTTGAACCATTTACACAAAGCTGGTTACAAAAAAAAGCTGGACGTATGGGTTCCTCATGAGTTTAGCGTGAAAAACATGATGGACCGAATTAACATCTGCGATGCGCTGCTGAAACGGAATGAAATCGAGCCGTTTCTGAAACGTTTAATAACCGGAGATGAAAAATGGATTACGTACGAAAACCGGAAGCGTAAAAGATCGTGGATAAAAGATGGTGAGCCGTCACAAGCGTTCGCTAAGCCAACATTGACGCCAAAAAAGTGATGCTGTGTGTATGGTGGGACTGGAGGGGAATCGTCCACTACGAGCTACTTCCAACTGGTCAGACGATTGATTCTCAACTCTACTGTGCACAACTAGAGAGATTACGCCAGGCGATTGAAAGAAAACGGCCCGAATTGATTAATAGGAAAGGTGTTGTCTTCCATCATGACAACGCCCGACCACACACTTCTTTGATGACCCGTCAAAAATTGAGAGAGTTTGGTTGGGAAGTTTTGATGCACCCACCTTACAGTCCGGATATAGCACCCTCTGACTATCATCTGTTTCGATCTCTGCAGAACTCTCTCAATGGAATTAAGTTGGTTTCAAAAGAAGCCTGTGAAAACTACTTGATTCAGTTTTTCGACCAGAAACCACAGAAGTTTTTCACCGATGGGATCATGGATCTACCAAAAAAATGGCGAAACATTGTCGATAATAATGGAGCATATTCGGTTTAAATGAATTCGTCCACGCGCCATGCGGGGACCAGTTGAATTTTACTGAAAAAACGCCACGAACTTTTTCCCAGACCCAATATATGGCTCTTTCTTCACTTTCAGGATGAGCGGTTGAGAAACTGGATTATGTGCATCATGCGGTTAGAGTTTTTGAGCTGACACTATCTCTACATAATCATGTTTTCTTTTCTTACGCCTGTAGAGTCCCACTGTCTTACTAACGCAAAAATATCAATCTTCCACATTGTTCTTTTAGTTTTTTCAGCACATGGGAATCGCGGAAGGTAAAGAATGATGCTGTCTAGACAACCTATTTCTTACATAACTGCTGCGTGTAGCACATACTCGTATATTGCAGAACACATGTAGAACCCAGGCTTTGTTTTAAGTTATGGCAATCACTTTTCCTTTTTACACTTATTTAATGGAGTAAATTTACCACGCATATAACAAGAACTATTTGAATTACTTGCGCACGAACTAGGCACGGTTGTGTCTATAAAGAACTAAATTAAAATTTTAGTACAATTTTTGATGTCATTACGTTATTTAGAACAAAGACTGCAGAAACGAGTGCGCACTCATTGGGGGCGATGGTATATTTCGAAAGCCTTCTGATATATCCGAAGTCCAAATTCATGTGCGTATAGTATGTGTATGAATGCCGGATTAGATTGATGATGGCGACGGCGTTCTTTGTTATGTTTGACGAGTGTTAATAGATTTCTTAACCGATATTCGACATTAGAACACTGGCACTATAACTAAAAGTATTGTTTGCAATATCAACATGTTACCGTACAGTATTTTTATGTGTAAAAGACATATTAGTAGCTAACAACAATGATGCGAATGTCCTTTTTAAATTCGCGAACATCACATTATTAGACGCAGAACGCTCCTTTTCTTGACAGCATACTAATGACACAATACTACAGCGAATTTTTGCGTCACAACAACACAAAAAGAAACTAAAATAGTAAGGAATTACATTTACTATTTTTAATATTGACAGTAACTGAATCGTACGCTACTGCGAAAGCATTCGTTTCTGAAGCCTTATTAAGAACTCACTAAACTCATCCTCACAGCTCTATGCTGTGCTATTGATGTTAAATTCGCAGCTTTTATGTAGCCTGTAACAGGTTTTCCAATAACAGTGATGTGATTTCTTTAAAAAAAAACACACTTATTGTAAGAAAATTCAAAAGTTTTTTATTTATTGTGAAGTACAATCGATACAATTAAGTTCTAAATAAAACGCCATTCAAATGGCCTCCACGACTTCTTCTGCAGGAACGAATTCGATGAACCCAATTTTCGAGCACTTTTCCACTAAATCTAGTCGTATGTCATGAATGGCACCTTCGATATTGTCTTGTAAAGCTTGAAGCGAGTCTGGTTTATTTCGATAGACCAAGTGACTTCAAATAACCCCACAAGCAATAGTCTAATGGTGTTAAATCACAACTTCTTGGAGGCCATTCAATATCACAATTTCTTGAAATAATCGAATCTCCAAACTTCTCTCGTAATAATTCTATTGTTGCATTTGCTGTGTGCCACGTAGCTCGGTCTTGTTGGAACCAAATGTTGTCAAGATCAACTTCTTCCAATGTCGGCCATAAAAAGTTGGTTATCTTCAATCCATACCGCTCTCCATTGACAGTAACGGTGTTACCAGCTTCATTTTGAAAGAAGTACGGACCGATGATTCCACCATACCAAAAACCACACCAAACTGTCAATTTAGGTGAATGTAATGGTTTTTCATAAATAATTTGTGGATTTTCTTCGCACCAGAATCGACAGTTTTGTTTATTTACCACACCATCCAGATGAAAGTGAGCCTCATCAGAGAAGATGATTTTCTTAAAAAAACCGTTATCGTTTTCAAGTTGTTCCAAGGCAAAATCAGCAAATTCACAACGTTTACGGTGGTCCAATGGCTTCAGTTCTTGAGTGAGAACAATTTTATAGGGATGCAAACCCAAATCCTTTCTCAAAATCCGCCAGGTTGTGGTTTGAGACAGTCGCAATTGTTGAGAACGTCTTGGAATCGACAAATTACGGTCTTCAGTAACACTTGTCTGAACGGCAGCAATATTTACATTACTTCGAGCGGTTCTTTGTCTTATTGGCACTTCAAAATTATGTAAAGAAAATGTCACCTCAAAATTTTTAACAATTCGACGAATAGCGAGCACACATTACGACCATAAAATGGCAAAAGCGCACGAAAATTTGCAATTGGAGAACGATTATTTTGATAATAAAACTGAATAATTTGTAAGCGTTGTTCTTGCGTATATCTCTCCATGATGAAATTGTAAACACTACTGAATACAATAAAAAACAAATGACGGATCATAACATATTACAAATGGCTGAAATGTGACTTCAAAATCATATCATCCCTATTGGAAAACCTTATATTTACTTATCCGCTTATTAAAGACTAACAACCCAGTTAGCGAGTCACATCATGTCTGAACAAATCTCTATTTGCATTTTCTCTGAAACCAAAACTAAGCCAATACTAGCACCTTTCGAATAATTTTTCTTTGCATATGGTGTTTAATTTTGTCCATTACTATCTTAGGATAAAAACTTTGTTGACCAGTGTAAATACTATAAAAAAAATGTAAAATCTCTTATTCCCATTTAAATAATTAGAAAACAAACCGATGCCTTCTGTAACTAGGCCACTTGAAGTTTTATTATCGTATATTTTACTATGTACAAATGAGTATTTTCTCCCAAAGGAAACGCAGAAAATGTACCTGCGAAAAAAATTAATGTAAACCACTTTTCTCACATTTACAAATTCCCTCCTAATTTTTTTGTTGTTTTTTTTTCACTCCGAAGTTTTCGATATCCTCTTTGTGTACTACTTGTTTAATTTAAGCCTTGCGTGAAACAGATAATCCTGATTTGTTATTCTTCGCTTCTGTACGCTTTCCAGCTCCTTTGTTTCCACCCTTGTTTATTTAGAAAAGGTACGAACTACGGTTGGCAAAGCATTACATATGTACGTATCCTAGCATTTTTTAATTTCCTTTAATTAGTGTTAATTATTCAATGTCAGTCAACGTAAAAGTAATTTCGTACACCTTCGAATATAAAAACCGTAAACCGGATACTGCACCCAACTCGGAAGGGTTTAAACTAATTGAAAAATGTTATGTATGTTCGCACGCATTAGAAACTCGTCTACGAGCGCCAACTGAACAAATCGCTGAAAAATTGTTGCACGACAGTTTATGGACATGTTTAGGAAAACGGGCATTTTTCAAAGCAAATACATTCTTGACTAACTGAGTTAAAAAAATTAAATTCTACAGATGGCGTAAAATGAGTTCATTACGAGAATGTTAAGCGTAAAGCAATTTGAAAAAAGATAATGCCACTGAACTACTTTTAAGATTTGTCTGCATCTTAGGAAAACATTCTCACGATGAGATTGTTTTACGTTGCTTTCCGTAATTGAAGTCATTATTTTGATATGTCCTGTCATCAATTGAGTCAGTTATACTAGGCAATTAAAGGAAGACGCCCAAGTATGACTAATCGGAAGAAGGGAATGCTGTTTCATTAAAATAATGCAAAATTTCGTATGTCAATGCAGACACAATAAAATAAATTGAGAACTTTCAACCGATATAGGGTGAAACAATCAAACCACACGAAAACATTTTATTCATTTCCTGCAACAAATATTAAAATTAGTATTTCATTTTGTAAATGTAACTCTAGGAAGATGATGACTATCATTTTGTATACATTGGAACAGTCTCAAAAATCAGATATCCCCCATAAAAAGTAATCCCAGAAACTCAGGGTTGGCAATCGTGGACACCGTTGTACATTCTCATTTATAGAGACGAAGTAGTTTGAGAAAAAGTCTTGAAGAAAGTTTATTTACACTTTTCAAAATATGACCAGTTGCTCCATCTTCTTTACATTAAAAACATTCATGAAGATCTTAACATCGTTTGCACAAGCTAAAGTATTGTTCGTGAGTAGAAATAACAGATAATTTATAAACGAATTAAAGGGTCCTAAATTCGATCCCCGTGGAACGCCATTTATTGCATTGAAATCTGTAGAATCTTCTCAAAAAAATCGTACGGTCGGGGACATAAAATTTAGCCAAGCTACAGAAGAAACCAGTAAACACATAGTATGAAGTTAAATTTGTGCGACAGAATTATAACTAATCCCGTCAAAGGTACGGGAAAAGTAGAAAAACAGCATTGAATTAATCTATGCTATGTATATAAATCCTGACTAACAAATTGAGCAAAGGTAATTAACCTAATTACAACAGACTTGTCTGTACTGAATCCTTGACGAAATGAATGAAAAAATATTCAAGTATATGGAACTGTATAGAATTTGCTCAAAGAGCTTGCACAAATTTGGTATAATTGCGATAGATCTGTAGTCTAGTTAATTTGTGATTTATCATCTTTTTTTGAAAACCGGAATAATTCTCTTAGGTTTGGACATATTGATGACTTAATTGCTAGACTGTTAACAGTATACAATCTTTTGGCAAGATAAATATGTTAATTTTTAATCAATCACTCGGAATCGTATTTTCCATTGTTATTATTATTACGTACTTTTTAGAATGATTCCTGCACGACAGTAAAATCAAATGTACAAATAAATTAATCACAATGTCGCATCTGGATCCGTAGTAAAGCTCATACAGAAAATTCTTTACCGCAGATCTAAGTGCGACGCTGTGATTAATAGTCTGCTGACGATGACAACTTCATTGTCGAAATCGTATACGGAGTACGAACATTGATGTAGTAAGGGATCTTTTGCCTTTTTGGATTAATTCAATTACTACAATTACTACAGCTACAGTATCCAACATAATTTACCCGCCTCATGAATGTTTTTGTTCTAGAAAGGTTACGTTCATGAACGCCTCTTGTATTTTCTAGTACGTGCGTACTTGTATATTTTGCTCGATAAAGTTTCGTGATATTATTATATAGCAATAATTTAAGTACATCATTCTGGGTTTTTGTATAGCGGGATTTTGCAATTAATTTTTGAATTTTTGAATATTTTTATCAATCACAATTTATCTAATAGCAAATACAGAGAAACTTCAAGGATGAAATCCACTTATGGGAGATTTATACAGATGGCAAGAGACGATAACAGAATTAATTACCGCAATAAATTTCAAAGAATCTCGAGATATATAAAACTAGTTAGGAATAAATCCGAGTACAGACGCGCTTCGACAAACCTGGAGCTTGAATAGCAACTAATCTTTCGAATCTATCTGCATTTTATGTGAAAGAGATACTCGCGAATAGGAACAGCTGCTAGATTATATTAGTGTACTTTGCGACCCTGATTGTCTTCGCAATTCGTCTAGTTAATGGAACTTCGGAAGATATAAGGATTTTAAAGTAATAGAAAATACGCGTCTTTGCTTGTTCGAGCTTTTACATATGCGACATTGATGAAAGAAATAATACTAAATTATAGAAACACATCGCTTTAGCTACCATCCAAAGAGGCCTAAATACAAGGATGGCATGAAAAGTTACTGCAATGATGGATAGATGGTTCAGTTGCAGACTATTTTTGTGGTGCGTCGGCAAGTGCGTCTCCTTAATAACGTTATCTGATGAATTTCAGATCTCTGCGCTTATTAATTTTGTTGTGGCACCGATTTAAATTGGACTTGGCAGCTGAGTTCATACTTGTTTAACTTCAGAACTGAGGAGGGATAATCAACACTGCTTCCCTCTTACGGCGATGAGAACTAATGAAAATGGACTGAAAGTTTCACGAAATGGGATAGATAGAGCACTTTCATACTGTTTTTGTGGTGCACCAGAAAGTTGTCTCCTTAACAACATTAACTATAAAATTTCGGATTGTTACGTTTACTACTTTTGTTGTGACGACTGTTTAATTAAAAATGCCTCGGAGTATTTGAGAAGATAGATAATGTTGAAATTTGTGCTATCGTTGTCTTGAAAGTTATTCAGGGTAATTTTGATAGAGCATGTGGTTGATTAACTTAATCACTTAAGGTTGATATATAACCCTTTTCACCTTTAATTTTCGTATTCTGTATACGTATTTCGACAATTAAGTTGTCATAATCAGCAGATAATTGAATCATTATTTTAGATATGTCCTGTCATCAGTTGAGTCAGCTAAACTAGGCAATTGAAGGAAAACATCCAAGTGTGACTTATAAGAAGGGAATTGTGTTTCATTAAAATAATGCAAAATTTCGTATGTCAATGCACCCCTTTCCACATTAATTTTCGTATTCTGTATACGTATTTCGACAACTAAGTTGCCATTATCGGCAGATAATTGAACAATGCCGCACCTGGAAAGCTACGGCAAACACCCGTACGGAATTTGTTTTCGTGCGGTAATGGATACAAAAACTATTTTTCTTGTTGATTGCCTTCCAAGAGGCCTATTCAGAGAAGACAATGATTGTTCGATCTGTAGGAAACGTATTGAATACAAAATATATTTTTCTTGTTAATTATCTTTCGAAAGGTCAAACTATCACAAGTGCATATTGTGCGAGTTTTTAAAACAAATTAAAGCAAAAATTAGTGAAAAGATTATGGTTTAGTCAAGAAAAATATAATTTCCCTAAAACAATGCACAATCACACGTGTTGCTATAGCAAAAAATTAACAAGTGACGCTCCAATTTATTACCACATTTTCATTATTGGCCGGATTTAATATCGTCATATTACCATTTCTTTCACGTCTAGATATATATCATATTAGTCAGAAAGTTTTAATAACTAACAATGTTAAAGCTGCTGTGGATGCTTAGTTAGATTTTGAGAGTTCCGAATTTTATCAAGATACAGCGACTTTGAATCATTGCTCGTCTAAATAAATCGATGTGTCATGGCTTTATATTGGAAAATAAACACAATTTCAAACCGCAAAGTTTTAGCCCACTCCTGTATATAATCTCAAACTACAGAATCAGTAAACGATTTTTCTAAAAAGTTCTAACAAGTTTTTTATACTGAATATGTACGAAACTTTTCAATGACTAATAAGAAAGGAGGAACAGTGTAACGGGTAATAATAATTGTTGTAAATTAATATAAATAAATAATTATAAATATTAACAAAAGAAATAAAGGTATCGTTATGTATTTATTTAGTAATGTCATATACGAAGGTCGTCCCATAAGTACCCGGCCTGACCTAGAGATGGCGGTAGTTTGAAAAATATCACTGTATTAAAAAGTACACAACTGCATATGCTTCAAGTTTGAAGAGGCCACGTTCTTTAGTATTTGTTTGGCAGCCATTAATAGTGAACGTTTTCAGTGAATTTGTAAAAATGGAGAAAATTGGTCATCGTTACGTGATATAATACTTTTATTTGAAAGGCCTCAGCCTTACCGATATAAAAGCTGAAGTGGATTCTAGTCCGGGTGAGTCTGCTCCTTCGTTTACAACAGTGAAATATTGGGTAGCAGAGTTTAAACGAGGCCGTACGAGCTGCCAAGACGAGCATCGCAGGGCATTTCAAAAAGTGCGGTACATCGAATATTATCTGAAAATTTGGACATGAGAAAGCTGTGTGCAAAATGGGTGCCGCGTTTGCTCACACTCGAGCAAAAATAGTGTCAAGAAGATGTTTCAATTGAATGTTTAGCGAAGTTTCACAGCAACAAAGCAGAATTTTTGCAAAAAATCAAATCAAATATCAGAAAAGACATTTTTTTTTGGATTTTATTTGGATGTATAATGTAATGTATCGTAATTATTGTCCCATGACGAACTTCATCTTTTTCAAAAAGAACTTAATACCTGAGATAATAATTCAAACAAAATTTAAGAATAGTTTAAACAAAGTATAATATAATTATTACAATCATAGAAAGAATTATTAATAACTTATAATAACTTATATATATATATATATATATATATATATATATATATATATAACTTACTGTAGATGGAGAATAGGTTTGTAAAATAACGGGGACACGAATTTCGGAGCCTCTCGAAATGACTAACACACAAGAATTCGGTCAAGGGATAGTAAGAAATCTACACAGGAAAAATAAGGGAAGATCCCATTCTCTACCAACATCAAATTCTTAATTCGAATTATTAGATCCTGAAGACGTTTACCATTACAACCCAATAAAACAATATTAGTAGGCAGAGGTACATTTTGTTCAATAAAACTATTTATAAATTGCACTATTTTATTTTTATGTAATTGACTAAACTAATAAAATATGATTTAAATCTGTATATTCGAATCTACGAGGGTAGTTTGACAAATAGTGAGAATGGAAAGGAAAAACGAATTTTTAAAATACAAAATAATTTTTATTTTTCAATATATTCTCCTAAAAGAGTAATACATTTATTCCAACGGTGCTTCAATACCCTTATGCCATTTCTAAAATGCGATTCCGGAAGGCTTGCAAAATACTCATTTACGAAGATGATAAGCTCGTCGTTAGACGAAAATTTCTTTCCACCTAGTGCCGCTTTCAATTTTGGAAAAAGGTGGAAGTCGGAAGGGGCTAGATCCGGCGAATAATAATGCGGTACTAATTGGAAATGCAACTTGTAGATTTTGGACATCGCAACTGTACTGGTATGCGAGGGAGCGTTGTCTTGGTGAAACAGAATTTTTTCTTTGCTATTCCTGGCCGTTTAGCACGAATCTCAACATTTAATTTTTGTTGAAGCATAATATTGTCCGTTTATTGTGGCACCTTTCTGAAGGAAATAAATGAGCAAAATGCCCTTTGAATCCCAAAGAATTGATGCCATCACCTGGTTTGCCGATGAAGTGGTTTTCGCTTTCTTTGGAGGTGCAGAACCACGTTCTAACCATTGTTTCGATTGTTGTTTAGTTTCGGGTGTACTGTAGTGTATCCAAGTTTTATCGCAAGTAACAAATCGCCTACAAAAATTAACCGGATTCCACTTTTAAAGATCCAAACATTCATTGGAAATGCGCAAACGAGTGAACTTTTAATCAGTCGTAAGCAATCGTGGCACCCATCTTGCCGAAAACTTGGAAAGGCCCAATTCTTTCGTTAAAATGTGGTGTACGCGTTTGTTGAAATGTTTACCATGTCTGCTATCTCTCTTACTTTGAGTCGTCGATCTTGCGTAATAATATTTTTTGATTTTTATAATCATTTCCTTAGAAGTCACGATTTTGGGTGCTCCAGAGTGCGCTTCATCAACACAGCTTCTTCTACCACGTTTAAATTCATTTACCCATCTACTAATTGTGGCGGATGATGGAGCAGATTCACCTAATGTTTCCCGTAACTCATCTTTCAATTCGGTAGCTTTCATGCCCTTAATTACGAAGTATTTAATCACCGCACGATACTCTGCTTTTTCCATTTTAACAAAACGACGTGTTGCTTCTTTTTCAATCAGCTGTCAAAAATAAACTAATTGACCGATTTATCTAAATATCGGAATATAAACATATAACTAGGCAGCCTAAATTATAGTGTATTTGTTTTACCAATTAGAGCGCCACCTATGTGTCATTCTCACTAATTGTCAAACTATCCTCGTACATTTGCACTCTGGTGCCTCTACGTATATAATATCCATTTTATGGAGACGAGCTGGATATATACCATATTCAGATTGCAGTCTGACGATTGTAGTCGAGAAACAGTTGTATAATTGCACCATTTCAGGATAAATATACACATATAGTGTCATTTTCTCAATGTATGATATTTTCTGTGACTCGTTCCATTTCTGTTTTAAAAAGAATCTTTTCGCTAGTGTAACTAGTTCACAAAATCCAAGTCTATACATTGTAAAGCTGTACTTTTAATAAATACTTTTTAAATATATATTTCGAGTGGCTCTTGTTACGTTTTTTTACAATAACAGAATTTAAAGCACAATGTGCGCAATATACAAACGTGAGTAGCTAATTACTCGGATTACCTTTGAATTGTAAAGAACAAAATACAGCGCAATAATGAAAGGACCCATTGTTTCATTCTATATTTTCAGATAAAATTTAGGTATTTATATGAATAAAACTTTGCATTTTCCAGAAATTTGAATGCTGTATTTAAACATGTGAATACTTCAAACGTATATTAATACGACATTTTAGAAAAACTAATTTAAAAAATTATATTAGATTTTCCGAAAAGCCGTCGTACTTCTGTTTTAAATTGTTGTAGATGAGTTAAAATTATTTGTCTCTATGTTTACAATATATATACGCGCTATTGTTTTGGGAATTTGAAAAGTGAAGCAATGCATACACTGCATCGGAAAATTTGTGTATTGTTTTTGGAATTGACAATATGAAGATAATTCACAAAATTAAAAAAATAAATTTAGTTCGGATGATAAATCTCGTTCTGATCTATGGCCGACAACTAGCAATGGCATTTTAAGACAACAATTGAAACAAAAAAAAATTTCCGCAAAGGTCACTAATGTTGAATACAATCAACATTAGTGATCCTTGGAGAAATTTTTAATATTTGTCATGCTATCATATAAACAAGCGCTTACTGCTTTATTTAACATTGAATAGGACTTGTACTAATCTTGAAAATAGTCTCACTTACTTGGTCTTACTTTTTGACCTGGCCAAGCCACTGTGGGCTCTCCGTATATCATAATTTCAAAATATTTATACAAATTTTCTTGCATGTAACTATGTCTGATACCCCACTAGTATCCGTACTTAATGCAGGTTTAAAGATCAGCTCGATTAAATGGGTCCATCATTTGCATTTCGGCATTTGAAGTAGACACATATCAGTAGAACTCAATGGTGTTATCTTTGTGATTCATTAATAATCCTGATTACTCTCTGCATTTCTCGGAATTGTTTGTTTTGGTGATCGCTGTGGAATGGAATTCCAGAAAAAAGGTATATACTCTATTCTTATTTACTTTTTTAATGATAATATTCCATAATATTTAAGTAATGTGACTGCTACGATCATGAATAATAAAATTTGAATCTTTTTCATGAATTTCTTCTCTTCTGAGACATTTAACTACTTTGCCCCGTGATTCCCCATTTATAATGTATATGAATATAAAGCTTACAGTCTAGTATGAAAGTTACAAAGTATTATTGTCCACAAATGTCCACCGCGCTTTCTACATGACTTCTACGCCGTCGTAGGACACCCGTAGACAGTGTCTACAAATCGTAAAAAAATGCAACATTTGTAATTATGTCCTTTATAATTTATTTCAGACAATGTTCACGAATGTTCCTTCACTTGAATGCACATATTTAATCTCTAGCTGTGAAATCATGGGACGCCACGTGTTACACATAGTGCTTGAGCTATAACGTTTACTAATTACGACCGCTTCTCTTACAATGCGGAACCACAGTGCAAAACCTCGATTGTGTCACTCATAATGCTGTTTTATATAAACTTGAATGGTATGATGTAAAACGTATTGCTAAGGGTAAGGTAAGCAACACGTTAAAATACAAAATATTCAATCTGTTTAATATTATTATGGATGTATCGCAGGTCTCGATTTTAGGTCAATCTGTATTTCTAATATATGTGATAATGATTTATCGTCCCGTATCAAATTTGTTGATGAGATCACATTGTACGCTGATGGCATTAATGTATTAGTTTCTTTAGAGAATCTACAAAGATTGATTGAAAAATGAGAAGATAGTTTTTATTAGTAGCTGACTTTTCGAGTTTAAGCTACCGGTCGCAATTCAGTTCTAGCATGTTGTGGCTTCCTTTACATTTTGTGGGTATTCGTTAAATACACCCACCATACTATCACCTTCGTTAGCCATCATGTCTGTGCCACTTCATCCGATGTTTGCATATATTTATTTATTTTTTGAGCGTGGGTTTTCGCCATGTTGCACAGTGATATCAATTATATAGGAAATTTTCTATTTTTGAATGTCACCACAATATCCGGTATATTATTTGATATTGGCTTATGCTTTAAGATCTTGTTCCAATATAGACAGGAGGAGGTTTATACTGTTAGTACGGAATTTCGTTCTCGTAGGCTGCGCACCTTTCTTGTAGCTGCTTGTGCATGATATTAGCTACTCTATAGAGTCGATCAAGGTACATTTTCGGTGCAAGACTGTGTCCACAGAGTCTTGTGCTTTCGGTTCGGAAGGGCGAGCTAAGAGCCAAAAGTTTCAGCAACATTCACATACTCGTTTGACTGCTGGAGCTGTTGTGTGAAAGTTAGTGTCTTTTTCATCGCTTGTTTTTAGTGTTGGTGGTCTTAGTCGATTCTTCCTAATGACGGTTTATATCCAGTTCCTGCTCCGCCGATCCGCCTTGATTTACTCAAACGCATGTCTTTATTATTTTCTCGTAAAACAGGGTGTTCGCTTTAAAGCTACTGGCAGCTGGACCCAGTGTCAATTTTTGGCACAACGATGTTCTGTTCTGACTAGTTTAGGCTTTCATCTACAGATCATACAGATCACCTCTTGACCTGAAAATTTAAATTTGTGAGGACGTGGTACAGGGATGCTTCGTGTCTAGAAGGAAGTAAAACTTTGGGACCTGCATTCACCTAGTATTTGAAATGGGTGAAAATACAGGAGCTCGCGTGGGCAAGGTTGCCAATTCCCTGAGGTAGGTCTAACTTCTACCGGGATCATAAAAGAGTACCTACCCGCTACCCACTTATTACTATTATTATGGCGATTTCTCGCACTTCTTCAGCCTAATGCTGGGAAACTTTTCATTCAACTCACGTATCTATCATATATCATCTCGAGGAGATACGGCAAGTGGAACAAAGATGTATGCGAATTCAAACCAATGTGGTGATAGATTTCGAAGATCTTTGTGTCAGAGATGCAGCTACTGTAAAATGGAAGGAGGCCACTTTGAAAATCTTATTTGCTTTTGTCGTTTACATGTTTATTAAAATTTTTATGCGTGCATTGGGCCATACAGTCATTCTTCAAAGTGACACATTTTTCTTAAAATCCGATACAATAACACTATTCTCTTTTTAGCCAGTTCTTTAGTATTCTTAGTGTTAAGGGTCAAAAATTTTTTGTTTCCAAATCGTATAAAAATATCAATAATTATGTTTTATTTTTGGAAACAATGTTTTATTGTCAAGTACAATAGAATGTTTAATATTTTGCACATTTTCAAAACTTTCATAGTTTCACAGATAATATAACAGAATCAAGTTATTTATTTTAAAGAAATAGTCAATGTATTTCAAAATAAATACAAAAAAGGTACGTAATTACACACTCCACTAATATTTAAACAAAAAAAAAGTTTTCGGTAGACATACATTATAGATCAAAGATTTAGTCGCGTTGTTTAAAGATTTTCTAGTATTACTAGTAATATCTCTTTCAGTTCCTACAAATCTGTACTTCAAAAGTATAGTTAATGTATTCCATACATCGCATTTCAGAATTTACCAGAATTGGATTACGTTAATACTTTAGTAACTTTAAACTTAAAGGAAATCTTAAACGCGTATGTAGGAGCTTAGCAAACCTTTGTGAATTTACCCTTACTTACAGCATACATACATATGTATATACGAGTATGTAGATTATAACTGAGTGAGAAACACGAGTATTATCAGACCAAGAGATATTAAAATCCGTGTCGAAATATACAAGAAAGAATATCACCTCAAAACCAAAACTAAGAAAACGTTTTATGGATATTTACAACCAGAAATACTGAAAAAAAACACAAGCTTTAATTTAAAAGTACGAAGTATTTAAATTACTATGTTTCGTTACTTTCTTTCTTGTTGTTAGAATCAGCTTATATATTTATATTACCTAAATATGAATGAAAGTGCTCTTATTTTAAACAAATTTTTTACTTTTTTAGTGATTAGAATTTAGTGCATCGTGTTGTCACGAAACTTCAAGGAACTGCGAGAAACAAACGAGAAACGTTTGAAGAAGTATGCTCTCAGATCAAGAACATTCGGCATCCCGGGCGTAAATATAAACAATCAAGATTGTGCATCATTAATGGACTTTGATACGTGGAGATCAAAATTAGTAATTGGTGTTAAGAAAGAGATATTTCTAATTAGTTTTTTGAGATTATATATTACCAACGTGTGTAATTAGGAGAAGAAGAAGTTATAATAAATATTGTCTCTGTTCTTTTGACGTTTGATTATAGTGTCTCCAAAGAAACATCCCCACAAATACGTAACAATGTTATACTTGCAAGAACGCTGACATTTAAAGAAAAGAGGCAGAAATGCGTTCCATCATGTTCACGACTATCAATTAGCTGTAACTGCTTTATACCCTAACAATTACAACTTATGTTTGAATAGAACGACTAAGGACGTGTTGTAGATTTCATTGTTTTTTTTTCTGTCACTTCATCTCATGTAAAATGGGGCATTCCAAAGGCTTCTGAATTAGCTATCTTTGTTAAAGAGAAATTACTGCAGTTTCAGCAGTGTCTCAATCAATTTGAAAATTGTGAGATCGTTATAACGTTTAGTATGGATTTTAAGATTTAATTTATTAATTTTAGTAGAAATTGCAAAAAGTAAATTAAATTTTTCA
The DNA here is from genome assembly GCA_031893035.1 of Dermolepida albohirtum. Lineage (NCBI taxonomy): Eukaryota > Metazoa > Arthropoda > Insecta > Coleoptera > Scarabaeidae > Dermolepida > Dermolepida albohirtum. Next base: position 266,609 of record JAVIWB010002288.1, on the reverse strand, counting down.
TACTAATGCTGTCTAAGCAATACGCAACGCCCTTACATAAACCTACTTCAAAATATTAATATCAATTCGACGACTGACTAAGATTTCTGGTGAGCTTTAAAGACATTTCCAATATTGTACATAAATATAATATTAGTTGTGCGATCGGTCAAGTAATGTAGAATAAATCGAATTTGAAGTAAAATTGAATTGAACGCAGAACCTTAGCGAACTTGGATTGAATGTACCGCACTAAATAACATAACATATATCAATAGCGTTTCCTCAAATTCTTATACCATAATATCAGAAGTAACATAAATGACAATCAACAAATTGGCAACATTAATGATCTAGTTGATGAACATTCGTGTATGTTGCACGAATAGTTTGCCTAGTCCTAAAGTAATTTAAAATTTGTGAATAATCTATTAAAAATTTTCCAGTTCACTGTTTCCTCTCGTGCCAGTATGTGCTAGTAGTTTCACCAGTAGAAAGCGGCTGTCCTGGTTTGACAAAATCGTAAGGAATAAAGAGTAATAGAATGAAAGCCACAGAGATTAAGATATTTGTATAGAGATAGATTCGAGGGAGATGTGGTATGAAGAATAAGATATAAGGGCATTGACATAATGAGAAAACGAGAAGAAGGTGATGATACTTTCACTGATCGAGTATAATTCGCCCACGTTTTCCTATCGTATATTCTTCTTTCACAAATGTCAGTCTTCTTAAAGGACTTTCTTGGCTTACACCTAATAGTAATATTTCGCGTTTGTTAGTGATAACCTCAGCGATATTTCGAAGATTAGACACTAGCCAGGCAGACCTAAAAGTTTTCATATATTTTTAAAACTAGTTATAATCCATGCCCTCACTTCCCCTAACAGCTTAACATGAATTACATGGGGCAGACTATGAGATATTATTACGCCCGCGATCGTGATGCAAGTTAAGATCTTTTACTGCCAGCATTCGCTTAAACGGGAAAGAGAAACCACAAAAACCTTCCCCGATAGCAGGTCATCGGACTCGAACCCGAGACCCCCGGCGTGATAAACCGGCTTACAATATTTTCATATAGGTTTAGGACCAGTTATTACAAATAACAATTTTCTATATAAAATATGTTTATTTTCATTTTATTATGAATTTATTTCTTATTTGTGTGTTCTTATTTTATTTCTGTTATAAATTTTTAGGTATGTTATGGAGTTATATTTATTACTAAATATATATTTGTCATGTTATTGGATTATAGAATTCTGTTGTACAAAAAATAAATAAATAAATAATAAGGTACAAAATGTAACTTCGCAGTTACGAAATAATATTATGAAAGTTTATACTGAAAAATTCATAGTTGTTGAAGTTTTTATTTTGTTCAAACGAAAAATTTAATATTAAATGATTAATATAACACATTTCTGTTTTAAAACTTTACATTTAGTAACACACATCTACAGTAAAACTTGTGTGATGGTTGCTCTAGATTAATTAAACTTCATATTTTAGTATTAAAATGCGGCAATTAAGTAAGTCGGTAGATTTCACTGTTACTCCATTGAAGTGTAGTCGAAATGTTGCAGGGAAAAATTTCATTTGTGAACATATACATGTTGCAACGTGTGGACGGTAAAACAAAATGAATAATCCAAGTGAGAGTTTTGTCATCCCTTCTCAACTTATCTGTGACCGCATTCAATAAATTCTACTCGGCTTTGGGGTACAGAGATGGATCCAGACTAATAGAGATAGTATATAGACACCACAGTATTAAGAATTCTTAAACGCCGGCTAACAGTACGGTTTGGCCTAAACGAGCTATCATTCAATTTGTTGGCAGCAAAGGTGGGTAAAGGCGAAACAACAATACACACACAAAAAGGAAGCTACCAAAAATGTACGAGGGTAGTCGTTTATATTTCAGGAATAGCAACAAAAAAAAAATTTACTATCGAAAATAGTTTTATTGCTTTTCAAAATATTCTGCTTGAAAATCAATGCACTTTTGCATTCGTTTAAACCAATCCGAAACGCATTGCTGCCACTGTGAAGGCGATATCTCCAAATTATTTTTGAAGCCTCAACTGCCTCTTCCGGCGTATTAAACCGTTGACCACGAAGTTTATTCTTCACGTGTGGGAACAAAAAGAAATCACAGGGTGCTAGATCAGGGTTGTACGGCGGATGACTCATCAATTCAATGTTTTGCCCGGTCAAATATTCAATTGTTTGAACCGACCTGTGAGAGCTCGCATGGTCATGGTGGAGGATGATCTATCGTTTTCGGTTTGTTTTCCTTATTTCTTAAAAAACTTTTGGCAAACAAATAGTTATGTATCATTCGGAATTGACAGTTCTATCACTCTCTAATGGCACGGTTGCAACGTGACCGGTTTTTCCGAAAAAGCAGGCGATCATTTGTTTTGATGTTCTTCGAACGCGAACACGTTTTGTTGGTTTTGGCCCATCCTGGAGTACCCACACAGTCGACTGCTGTTTACTATCGGGCTCGTACGCATAGATCCAAGATTCATCATTTGTGACGACTTTATAAATGTTCTTTGAAGCACCGCCATTGTATTTTTTGTGCATTTCTTGGCACCAATCGACGCGAGTCCTTTTTTGAGCGGTTGTCAAATTATGTGTTACCCAACGTGAACATAGTTTCTTAACTGTTAATTGTTCATATAGGATCTTATGCACGCTGGTGTTACTATTACCTGGAGATGCCTCGATCTCATGGTATGTCATATGACGGTCTTGCATTATCAATTCAGACACTGCATTAATGTTTTCCGACACAACAACATTTGTGGGACGATCGTCACGAAATTCGTCGTCCAAAGAACGTCGTCTAAGTTTAAATTCACTATACCAACGATATATTGTAGTTTTCGTTGGTGCTTCATCACCATATAAAGAACTCAGCTCGTCGATGTATTCTTGTTGAGATAATCCACGCCGAAAGTTATGAAAAGTAATTGCACGAAAATGTTCGCGAGTTAATTCCATTTTTTCGCTGACATAAGATTTTCAAGTTACTGTAAACAATAGAAATATTGAACGGGTAATAAAACTGTCAAGGTGAATATATTGTCAAAAATGACAGATTTTACGATGCAATCATCAGATCGGAGGCAACACTTTCAGTGTTGCCACTTCCCGAAACATAAACGGCTACCTTCGTATTAGCAAACTGTGTAATTGCATAAAATAATACAAAAACAAATAATATTATAATAATAGGGCATTTACGCTATCTAGATGCAAAATCCACTGGACACTACAAATTTCTTACATGAAATAAAATTCACAACAAATTTTCCCCAAATATACGTATATATGGTGTACACAGAAATTGATTATAAAAGCCTGCGATAATAATGATAATTACATTGCTTACCCACAATTTACAACCTACATGGAAATGAAAAGGATCCATAAAATTACAGACTGTATAAATGGATTATTGACGTAAAAACAAAAAAACTAGCTGTGTTGCATTTAGTTATTGCGCTAAAATTTACTAAATGTGTCTATTAATGAAATTATTAATGTGAAATAAGAGAAAAACTACCTATGGGACATTAATTATTACGATAAAATTTACCGAATATTTCTATGAAATTACTACGATGGAATATGTTACAGTAAGTTATTACGTGAAAATTTACTGAATGGAATTATTGCCATTAAAAAAAGTTGAGGAACTTGAAAACATCTGATCTGCAAAAGTGAAAGTAACAAAATATACAGGTTTCAGAGTTTCTTGCGAGATTCATCGAATAAACAGCTCTTGTCCCCAGCTCAATGGTTAATTGCAAAATGTCGAATTTAGCCCTAGCATTCGAAATATGTTTAAATGTTTAACAAATGGAATTATAACGATTAAACTTTTGTACGAGCTTTTGGAGGAGGATTCGACGGAGACGTCTCTCTAAGGCTCTGTTACCAAAAAAAGTTCCTCTTTTTAAGAGATAATTTCTTTAGGTACACCCAAAAAGAAATCCATCTAATAGCTAGAGAAAAAAAAACATGATGGTAGCTAATATTTGAATATTTGGCAAGTACAGAGGAAAAAATCCTTACCTTGGGGTGGTTTTATTTTCTATCCTATTACGAACTCAACGGGAAAGCTCGAATCAAGTAAGTTTTTCCACCACATAAGGAAAATTCCACTAATTTTCCCCCCAAATTAGAAGAGGATTAACTACAACGACATAAAAGAAAACCTGCAACTTTAACAAATTCTAAATTTTCTCTTCAATGCCTTTGTTATGATCAATTGCCTGTATTCAATTTTGTTTAGTAAGATTATTAATGGCAGCACGAAGAAAATTTTGAATATCGTTCAATTTAAATGTAGTATTACTTATAGTTACTTCTCCTTTCTCTTGAGCTTAAATTAGCTCTATAGGATTGAGCTCACTGTCACATGGAGGAAGTCTCAAAACTGTTTCGTTTTTGGATATAGCAAGCCTATCTTCTGCGTACTTGTCATATGTCGATTTACTAAATCCAGGAATTCCACTTTTAGCATATTAAATCTAAATCTAATATTATTTTTAGTAGGCCTATTCTTGAATATCATATTTCTTTGATGATGAATTTGGTATCTTTTCTAGTTTTCTAGAATAGTAGGAAGCATTATCCATAACGATGCCAAAATTATTTTTTAAATCAGCTAAAATTTTATTTGATGAAAATATCCATTCTCAGGAACAAAAACCAACCATCCTCACAACCAATATGTAATAATGTCAACCTTCTTCCTCTTATACCAGAATTTTTCAAACCTGTTGACACACCTTCATGAAAGCTTGCCGTGCTCATTTAATGCTTTCATCGATCCAAATTTTTGATGTTGTATGGTCTTGATTTATCCATGTTTCATCGAGAAAATAAATTTTTCTACTTTCCGTTCTAATTGTTTTAGCCTAGACAAATATGGTCTTCTCCATGCAATTATTATATCTTCTTCCTTTAAGTAGCTATTTCCTATCACTCTTCTTAACTAACTAAATGTGAAGGTAATCAAAAATTGTAAACAGTAATGTATTAAATATCTTATCGAAAATTTATCTCTTCCAATAACCTATAAAACGTCTGCCTTGAAAACTTCGATGTGTCATCGTTGCTACTTTCTGCTGCCAAAATTTTATTTAATGCAGAATCTTATTTTGAAAGAAAAATAGTCCATACATTTTTCCGTCTTATTTGTCCGTCTTATTAATGCTTTCGTGTTATCGTCTACACGATCTAATATAGCTCATTAAAAATCATTTCTATGCCCTTTCTACTTTGCAGAAAAAGTGCAATAATATTTCTCAGAAAATTAAATGCCTGTTAATAAATTAATAGAAAGGATATTAAGAATAATTCGTGCTGTAATGAACGTTAAAGAAAATTTTTCAACTAAAAAATTTTTGCATACTTATTAGGAACAAATAAATAAGAACTTTTCTTAAATTATAAATCATTTGAAATTTGCTTAGTTTTTGTTCAAAATAATTACTTTCCATACTTTTATGGGAGACAGTGCACATATGCGCATACTTACGTATATGTACATCTTTAATACATTAAGCTAGTTACCTTACGTATACATGTATAAATTTCATAAACGTAATTGGTTTATTGAATATTACATAGCCATACTTCAAGGCATGGCGCACAGCAAGTCTTCGTAAAGACTTTAGGCATTAATTATTGAAATTTGACTCCCAGCTCGCCAAGAAACTTCTTAAATAACATTTTCCTCGTAGAACAACCCGAATTTCCAACATTCTCTAAAGACGCATTAGTCTACCCACTTGACAAGCACGTAGAACATGTCTCCGAGAATGGAACGGGGATCGCAGATAAATTTGGACAGGCGAACCATATTGTCTCAAGTCTTAGTCCTGACCGTTAACAATCCGAATCGTTAATTTCGATGTCGTCGGCCGTAGACGGAAGTTGTCTACTGCAGTGCACGGTAGCGTCAGAAAGAAAAAGGGCATTACCGAAACTTTAGCTTTTAGGGAGAACTTTTCTTTCGGTAGTAAATTGAGGAGAACCGCTTTGTGATAAATATTATCTGAATGCTTTCTGAGCCTAGAAAAAAGTTACTTCACGGCAGGGAACTTTAATGTGTGTACTTTTGTGGTATATAAAGAGAAGTAGACTAGGAAATTTTCTTCTGTTAAGTATGCATGTTATCAGATTTATTCTTTTTAAGAATAACGCGTTATACGTATATACTCCTACATGCATATAATATTCGCAATAATAGTTGTTCAACAGAAGAATTCCAATTGGTTGATATGATTGAACATGATAATTTGTGATATTTAATACAAAACTAAATATAGTTTCTCGCCAAAGTAATATTTACTGCATAAAAATGTCGTAGAAGCTGTCCGCATTTCTTGAGTTATACCAACAAAATAATTATTCTCCTTACGGGTAATGAAAAATTTATATCTTTATATCTTAGAAGAAAGGGACACAAAAATTTATACTATATAAATACTGTGAATTATAAAGGCTGTTTCAAATTTCATGGTTTTCTTAAAGAATAAATATAACACATTATTTTGCATTCACTTTCAAAAACTCTTTATTGGTAATTGGAGTATCAGTTATGACATTTATATGCGCAAAATAATATCTGCCAAATGGCCTCCTCTTGCAGCTCCACAGACGTTCACTCTTTTGTTAAAATTTTCAATGACATTTTGACATAATTGAAGCTCTATCTCACCAATGACACAAATAATTTCATCTTTCAAAGCAGGAATTGATTGTGGATTGTTTTTATAAACCTGACTTTTCACATAACCCCGAAGAAAATAGTCTAACGGTGTCAAATCGCATGATCTTTGTGGTCAATTAATATCTCCGTTTCTTGAGATTACACGTCCAGGAAATTTTTCTCTCAATAAATCAATCGATTCGTTTGCAAAGTGAGGTGTAGCGCCATCCTGTTGAAACCACATATCCTCTAGATCAATATTCATTAATTCAGGCCACAAAAATTCGGTTATCATCCGAAGATATCGATCAGGCAGCAATTATATATGCTGAACTGGAATGTTGGGAATTCCACAGATTGAACGAACTAGGAAATTCATCTATCATTCTCCAGTTAATAAACCTTCGAAGTAATGTTAGACCAATTGTTTGAAGTCCTGTAATACCTGAAGTCCTATAACACTTAATCATTGACTTTCTTCACGTATCAGGTGTAAATTATTCTTTGGCCAATATCACTGATCGCTCTTGTACTAAAAAAATGCATTTAGCATCTGATATTGCCCAAAACTGCAATACACAAACAGACATGCTGTGAAATTTTGCGAAATATGTTATTTGCGAGGTGCTGTGAGTTGATATGTTCTTAATTCTTGCAACACTAAATACTATTGTGGACAATCCTTTTGCTATTCTATCCACATACGTAGAACAACTTAACCTTCCGTCAGCGTCGAGATTTAAGACCTTAATGCTACTGCAATTTTTCTATTTATCCTGTAGTTTGAGTTTTTTAAATTTAATTTAAGTTTAGTTGCAGAAAACTATGCGTGCCTTTTCGGATTTTCGTTCTCTTAATTTTTTTTTTAGCGATTTTACAGGCCCACTTTATCAGCCGGTAGATTAACTTCTAGACCATTTATATAAATTATCAAGAGTAGAGGGCTCAGCACCGATGTTTGGGGGTACTCCTCGCTTAACCGCCACTCTTGCCATTATCCCAACATAATGTTGTCTATCAACTAAATAAGAAGCTAATTAAGTGCTGTTCCATGCATTCTGATAATTGTTTGCTCCAAAGTCAAACTGGTAAATTCAACTTTATCAACTAAAATAATTTCACTTAAGAGACAGCATCAAATTTGTTTATGAATTGGAAAGAATTATCAGTACCCGTCAGATGGTCTACGTACGACTTCGACACTCATCGGTTGCTAAAATTTGCTTTTCTTTTGAAATGCTCTCTGTTACCCTATGCATTCGGTTAAAGTCTCGACTCTAATACTATTCGATTACCACTTATTTTTCTTCCGTAACCTCTCATTGGGACCATCTGTTGTGCATACTAATATTATAAAGGTTGTAATGTAAATTTATTTATTAACTATTTTTAAACTATCACGTACCACCGCTTAATATTACTTCTTTTAAATTGCAGTATCGTGATTTTATCGAGCCACGTTACGAAGTGCACAACGATGTAGTTAAGTCCTGTAACGAAGACTCTACAATCCTCATTAGCTGAAGTTTATAATACGTCGTCGTTAATCCAAAATGTATGCCTGAAGGAAGTTACGAAATGTAATTATAGTTATTTCGATGTAGTACGAATTAACTCTGTATATGTACACATTGCTGAACGCTGTGGTAGTCGTTAAAGAAAAATTTTTCACATGGCACTAACAATAGTCGACCCGCTTTTTACACTTTTCAGCATTCCTTGTACCTGCAACCTGGATAATTATAATTACATACAATTCTACCTTTCTATTTTAAGAGGGTATATGTGCTCTTAATTGGCATATTTTTTTGTAAGAAGTCACTGGCAATTACTATATTTTATTAGAAAATTACAGCACTATATATGAAGTTATATGAATTAATGTTAATGTAAAAATATTCAATTCCGTTGAGTTTAGTTTTTGTGAAAATAAGGAAGGACACGAAAAGGGCATTTTCGTACTCTTTGGAAATATAAATTCTCAGGCACAGTTATTTAATCTGTTAGAGTCTAAATTTATTTAGTTTGTAAAATATACTTCGTAATACTTATTGGTATATTTTATCTAGAGACTGTACGGTTGCTTAATCTAGAAATTGTTTAGAACATATTGGTTTTCCAGGGCATATATTTTTCTATTATATAGGTGCGCAACTAAGTTATCGCTGTTTTTCAAGAGATGGCTCCAGTAGTAAGTGCTGGTCGATTGTAACCTAACCAAAACGTTATGAACCAAGCTTAGATTTATGGTAAACAAACCGCTTTGACACATTAGTGATTTTGTTTTTGCGTCATATAATTTGAGAAAAAGTCTGATTTTGTGCTAAATAATCGTCATTTGCGGGAAGCGTTGCTTTTCTTCTTTCATTCGAAGAAAACGGCGGCTGAAGCGCATCGAGAACTCCAAAAAGTTTACGGAGATGCTACTCTAAGTCAAACAACGTGCCGTGATTGGTTCCGTCGTTCCAAAGACGGTGATTTCAATGTTGACCGTTCGCGTCAAGGAAATTGGAATTGGAGTCATTGCTCGATGAGGATCTCTGCCAAACGTAAAAAGAGCTTGCTTCAGCATTAGGAGTTACCCGCCAAGCCATTTCTCAGCGATTGCATGTGTTGGGAATGATTCAAAAACAAGGAAGTTGGGTTCTTTATGATTTGAAGCCAAGAGACGTCGAGCGCCGTTTTTTCGCCTGTGAATAACTGCTCCAGCGGCAAAAATGGAAGGATTTTATTCATCGCATCGTTACGGGTGATGAAAAATGGATTAAGTACAGCAACCTAAAGAGAACAAAATCATGGGGACTGCCCGGTCATGCTTCTACGTCGTCGGTTCGGCCAAATATTCACGCTGCGAAGGTTTTGCTGTGTATTTGGTGGGACCAGGGCGGTGTTATTTATTATGAGCTGTTGAAACCGAACGAAACCATCACTGGGGAACAGTATCGAACTCAATTGATGCGATTGAGCCGAGCACTGCGCGAAAAGCGGGCACAATGCGACCAGAGGCACGAAAAAGTGATTCTACAGCATGACAACGCTCGACCTCACGTTGCCAAACCCGTTAAAACCTACTTAGAAACGCTCAAATGGGAGGTCCTACCCCACCCGCCATATTCCTCAGATATTGCGCCGTCCAATTATTACTTGTTCCGATCGATGGCACATGGTCTGGCTAATCAGCAGTTCCGCTCATATGAAGACATTTCAAAATGACTTGACTCGTGGATAGCCTCAAAAGACGAACACTTCTACCGTGACGGTATTCGAGCTCTGCCAGAAATATGGGAAATAGTTGTCGCTAGCGATGGGCAATATTTTGAATGATTCATTTGTAAACATTTTTTCACAATAAAGTTGCATTTTCATCAAAAAAACAGCCAGAACTTAGTTGTGCACCTATAGTATAAATCAAAATAAAAAACAAGGTGAGTTCAGAATTTTGACTGTAATAATAATAATAATAATAATAAATAATAATTCTTTTTACGTACCACTGGTAATACCTAATAAGAGGATAAACTAAAAATAATATCAAATTCAATTCATATACATATGTATGTTCATATCGCATTATACTAAAGTCTTAATGTTAAATGTACTAAGTAAAAACATTAAAATTATATTTAACATAAAAGTAGTTGAGTTATGTAAAAAGAATAAAGTTTATTTAATAAATTTTAATAGTAAATAGTTTACGAGTGAAGGTATAACTGTATATTACAAAATTTAGAGCTGATTGTAATTCTGTAATTCATCACGTTCTGCAAGATTAGAAACACGGGTGTATAATTCATTACCATCGGCGTAAGCAAGAGAGAATTAATGTAGAGGATCTAAATCGTTATTAATAAGTCTTCAAAATAGATTAGCAATTAACAAATAAACTTAAAAGTAATTGAGCTAGGTTCGAACCTTGAGGTACACATAGTTGCCTCTGTGACTTAAATATGAACAACGACAGCAAATTAAGTTGTGAGGATGTCTTATGCAACTGAAGATCAAATGTCGGGAACAGAAGTACCAAGGACGCGGTTCTAACCTAAAAGTTAAGATGAAGTAACTATGAATAACGATAGCGGAAGTCTACAAGACAGAGCATGTTTTATTTGGATCGTCGATGAAATAATCAATAGTCTTCAATTCCTTTCATGTTCGTACAATCATTTGTAATGTATTTCTTTCAAATATTATTGTACATTTAGTCCTTAAAAACAAAAATTGATTTATTTCGTAGATCTTTGTTATATAAAACGTATCGAGCAGAGAACTTCCTTATTATTAACAAAATAATTTAGGTCTCTATATTTCAGTTTGCTCTGTTTTAATGTTTTATTATTTACGATGCGCGTTTGTATTTAATTTGTTTCCTTCTGCTGTAAGAAAATCATTGTACAATAGATTATTATTGTTTTTACCGGTACCGTTTCTTTTCCTTTACGTTAGCTAACGAGTTACCCATTAAATGTTCTTTCTACCTCTTTGAATTTTAAGGGCGAACATCCCTTATATCTTACATTTCATATTGATTGTATCCTCAATATTCTGCTTTTTCTTAAAAGTATATTTTGTACGACAACTGATATAAGTCTGATATAAGTTATTGTCTCTTTCTCAAGATGTTTTGTAAGTGACATGTTACAATTTTACGTATCGCTTCTCCTACGTACTACTACAATATTGTATTCAAGTACTCAATGACAATTTATAATTTAAGAGGATCAATAACAGTGGAAGCGCTAAGTGGAACGGGAAAATTCTAACAGACACACGAAACACATTGCACATACAAAGGGTACTAGGAAAGTTTTTCAATATGACGTAACAATGAATCATAGGAAGCTGCTTGTTGCTGCTTGTTGAGACATGTTGATACGTGCATAGTAGCCGCCGCGCCATGTCGATGGGCTCAGTTATTCATTAGCAGTGAGAGTGTAAACTGCTTGCGATGGCATCGTGGTCACGAAATGAGATAAGGGCAGTTTTGCGTTATAATTTCGTGCGTGGTTTAAACATAGATCAGTGCTTCGAAGAAATGACTCTTACACTAGGTGATGTTTGTCCACATCGCACAACGATATTCAGATGGTATAGAGAATTCCAAAGGGTAAATTTAACTGTGGGGGATGCTGAGAGGCCGAGAAAGCCACGAACGTCAGTTACAGAGGAAAACGTTACTACAGTGAGGAAAATGCTTGGCGAGGACAGGCGAATGACCTACCAACAGATAGAGAGTACTTCAGGCCTAAATACACTAGCTATTCGTTCGATTCTGCATGATCGTTTGAACGTGAAGAAACTTTGTTTTCTCTGGGTGTCGCATCGACTAACTGAAGAGCAGATGGCACGACGTGTGACTTGGTGCCGGTAGATGCTAAAAAAGTTTAATAATGGACAATCTCGGTATGTGAACAACATCGTGACAGGTGACGAGACTTGGCTGTACTATTACGATGTGCCGACCGAAGCCCAAAACAAAGTTTGGCTCTTTGATGATGAGGACACACCCGTAGTTGTCAGAAGACAGTCACAACTAAGTGGTATACTGAACAGTGCCTGCCTAAAGTCATTGGATCTATGAAGAACCTGCGGCCAAAGTCAAGAATGGATACCTAGTTCCTCCATCACGATAATGTTCTAACTCACCGCGTCAAAACCTGCACCGAATATTTGACCATAACAGCGATGAAATTTCTCAACCACCCTCCCTACAGTCCAGATCTTGCTCCCTGCGGCTTTGTACTGTTTCCGCAGGCGAAAATGAAGCTAAAAGGGTGGCGATTTTCCAGTGATGAAGACCTTCTGCAGGCTTGAGAAAACGAGTGTGCTTTACTCCCTAGTGAAACTTTGCAGAACAGGTTTAAAGATTAGTTTCGTAGGATGGAGAGGTGTATAGAGTGTAGAGGAAATTACTTGAAAAAATTAAATAAAGAAAGCTATATTGCAAAACTTTTCTAGTACCCTTTGTAATTATGTGCTTTTACGAAGCTTAACTGAAAAATTCTAATTTTAACCCCTTTTTACACTGCATAAATTTTTTAAAAAAATTCCTATTTTCCGCGCGGGACCCGAACCCACGATTTCATTCTCTCCGGAAATATGCCATCACATTAGACCACGAAGATAGTGAATTCGAATCCTTCTAATGCGTCGTAAATTGCATTATGGAAACAGTGAATACCTACAGTAGGTTATTAATTGTATATAATTATGTACCTTTACGATGCTAAACTCAAAAATTCTAATTTTAACCGCTTTTTACATCGTATATGTAATGCAGAATTTTTTTTTATTTTCTATTCACCGCGCGGAGTACGAACCAGTGATATCATTCTCTACGAGAATGTGCTATCACAGACCACTGAAATAGTGAATTCAAGTCCTCCTAATGTGCCATAAATTGCATTACGGAAGAAGGTATTAAATGAAAACTTATGCTAGGTTATTAATTGCATGTAATTATACGCTTCAAGATCCACATGAACAGAAATTTTTTCAAAAAAATGTCTGCATTACATATACCATGTAAAATGGTTAAAATTAGAATTTGTCAGTTTAATTGTAAAAGCGCATAATTATACACAGCTAAATACCTATCGTGGGTTTCAATTAATATCTGCTTCCATAATGCAATTTATGGCACATTCGAAGGACTCCAATTCAACTGTCTCTGTGGTTTAATGGTGCTAGAACATTCCTGAAGAGACTGAGATGGCGCAAAGCTGGCGCAGAGAACAGAAATTTTTCAAAAAAATTTCTGCATTATATATAGGATGTACAAATAAAAAGCGGTTAAAATTAGAATTTTGCACAAAATGCATTCTTTCTTTTCTACAACAGCCCTCAAAATGCGAAGCTTTATTACTAGTACAAAACATTAAATATTGTCGCAGATAACTCAGGAACTTTACGTAATGGATAGATTTTTGTCTAGACGGAAAGATTCATTAGTAGTGTTTAACCAAACATAAGAGAAATTTCACAGCAGGAGTTCTAGAAGTTCGGATAGCAACTGTGGAATAGTAATTAATGGAGGAAAAATACCGAACGTAGTTAACGAACAGTGTTATAAATTCTTGTATCAAACTAAAACAGGTACTGGCATAATTAAGAAAATTTATGTTACTATTGTTACATGTATTTTCAGTATTATTTAAATATTTACATATACTGAGTGATAAAAAACGAATCACCCAATAGTATAAATTAGATAAAGTATAAATTTTTAAATCAATTTTTGTATGTAAACCAGTTTAATGTTTTGAGAACAATAAATTATTCAATTTCAATAACAGTGAATAACTGTAGCCATATTTCTTTACATTCTCCTAGCAATTTCCCAAAATGACATCAATACCCATCTCATTGATCTAGTCATCTTCGAACTCTTGGTTCTTCAATAAACTAATTCAAAACTATAGACTGTTATTAGAATAGCACAATGTATTCGTTATTAAATTTTCTCTACAACGGATACCAATTTTTGAAAGAAATTTAATTATTTTTCTGAACATAATAAACTTTTGTCACATGGTATATAGTTAGAATATACAAATAAAAATTGCTATCTGCTTCTGGGCTTCCGGGCCCATCTTCAGGGCTGAACTATTGCACTGAAACTGTTTCAGTGCCGTAGTTCAGTCCTGAAGATGTCCCATACAAATGGATACGAAACGTCGGCACATATACAAGTGACGTGGTTCCAACCCGGAAGCCCAGAAGCAGATAGCATGGACCACGACCGCGGAAGTCTAAGTACCAGATTACAAATAAAAATTATTTATACTTTTTATTTCCATTTCTTGCACATGATGTCATATACTGCCATTGCTTGTGAGATAACTGAAGACTAAATTTTAAGCTTTACCCCTTTTCTAATATACATAAATAATCTAGAGGTGGGTTTACTTGATGAGTGTATTGCAATATTATGTACCAGATTTGTATAAATTATTATATATATTATATATATATTATATAAATTATATTAAATATTTGTATTAAATATACCACCCATCATGTATGGTGTTTAGTGATCAATGGTTAAAAGCCACCCACAGTGCGTCACAGTAACACACCGCAAAATTCAGAGGACACTAAAAGACGCCATTGAGTGAATTTTAAATCTTAAATCTATGTAGATTCAAGATTTTGAGACTGAAGTAATGAATGGATTTAAACCAATTTTAATATTTACTTGCGTTGCACCGTTAAAAAGAAAGACAGCAATACTGTAAGTATCTTTAGATATATTACAAGTCTTTAATAAAGTCTGTCATTCTGACCTGCTTTGCAAAATCAGAATATTGCCTCTTCATAACTATTTCTGAATTTATTACCTATCATCCGTCATATTAAATCAGGGATTTCATAAGCCAGCGTTCTCAGACCTGTTCTGAACTTACCACACGTTGTCGACCTGCCAAGAACTAGTAGTACCATAACTGCTATATATGCAAACGACACACGTTTGTTCCTCAGGCTGATCCTTTTATTGCTTTGCAACAATTGCAGACTAACTTCAATAGAATCCTAAATATGGTAATGGAATGGCGGATCAGAGTTAAAGAAAATAAATACGTTTGCCTCACCTTCACCACCAAAATAATCCTAACAATCACCTTTTACCACAGAAGAAGGATGCCAAATAATCACGAATAAACACTAACGAAGATGGAAATGAGACAAGCTTATATTTTTGAACAGGAAGCAGTTGGATTTCAAATTTAGTAGGCTACTATATTTATTAATTAGTAAGAAATACATTTGTTCTTAAAAGCAAATTTCTGGTTTATAAAGTATCCTTGAAATATCTCTAGATTTATGTAATACTACTCTCTGGATCTTAAACATTGATATTAGAAAGATTTGGATTCAAGGTGCATCGCATAATTACCAACGTTCCTACGTATGCTCAAATAATACGATAGCATATAAATTGTATGCAATATACGTATAATTCATCTATGATCCATCATTATATTATAAAACTCACAATATTTAGTAATCGTGACTTCAGAAAAGTAGTATTCATTCTCGAATGTCAAATTCGGAAACTAAAACACTTTCAGATGCTTGAGCAGACTCAGTATAGGAACTACTCGGTTTACATTTACGTTCTTGTGCTGTTCTGATAATTGGAATTAAATCAAAATGGATAATATTTTGTAGCAAAAAGTGTTTTTTTTTCATTACTAATAAATAGCATCGAATTCACGTTATCTTGATTCACTGTCTGAATGTAAGACAAACTGCTTAAATTTTTGTAAAAATTGTAATACTTCAGTGTTTCACGAGAAAAATTTTGACCTATAAACCTACAGAACACATCATAAAACTCGCGTCCAATTTTGACAAACGAATCTTTTTTGAAGTGAGGATAACGTATAAATTGACACTAAACGATCGCTTTTAATCTTTTCGATCGACGGAAATCTCCTTTGACACGTCTTACGCATTTTTCCCGCATAACGGGATGAATTTTAAAAGGCGGCAGAAAACGTATAGAGATCAGACTACAGTGATTTATCATCAAACGTCAACCGTTACCGATAATAAATTGAATTCGGCTACGTCAACACATCCCAATCAACTGGCGAAAGCACATACGTATGCTTAAAACATGGTAGCAGTAAAGCATGCGTTTTTTTTTTTGAGATAAACGGTAAAACGCTGACAAGTCTTTAATTTGAGAACACGCTTTTATTGTAACGTGACGTTTATTTGGTAGATAGAAAAATCGTGGAATTTTCTTATTTTTCATAGTAAACGGTTATATTGGCATCAGTTATGTGGGTACGATATTTTTATTGAGATTGCATAGCAGGAAAAATTGCAGAGGCTCCATACCTTCAAGTAGAGATTAATGTAGAAAATTTTCATGTCGTTAAGTAGTTATAAAGCTATCGCTCCTACACGAAATGAAATTTTCTAAATATTTGGCCCGTAATATCTTCATTTTTTAGTATTTATTTATGGAAAACGTGGTACTTTCTTTATTTCCCATACTTCAAGGTTAATGCTTCTTTTACTTTTCCCATTATAAGGAAAATTTGTAGTTAATATAAAATATTTGGTAATACGTACTTTGTATTATTAATTTATAACAAGCAACCAAATATATTCACATGGTAGCGCTGCTTTTGTTATTACAGTTACAATATGATATACACTACTCAAAATAATAAAACAATTAAGGGTTATCCTATATAATTGTTCATCTCATGAAAGTTAATCTCTGTGCTTAGTAATAAAGATTTGCTATTTTGAGTGTCGTCCAAAATGGAAATACACTACCTTCTTCCAGAGGTTTCTAGAGTTATAGGTCAATTGCATCGTGGACTAACACAATAAAGTGCCAGCTAAGTATTTGGTGTGAGGAAAAGCATAATATCTACATATAAAAACTAGAGGGTGTTCTACGAAACAAATACAGGTCAACCGACATCGACTGGAGAACATGGAAGGGTACTATTAATGCAAAGAATAAAAAATCGTTCGTATACAGCATATATACGTGAGGAATGCAGAGCATAAAAGAACGCGCAGATTGTAGGCAAACGAGCATATCAATTGGTATAATAACGAATAGAAGTGACTATTATTCAGTGATGAATCCAAATTTACATTGCAATCAGATAATAAGCGTATTTTCATTTTGAGCGAACCTGACGCACGTATAACGTTCATTTTGTCCACGAAAGATCTTAATATCAGGGTAATAGTATATGAACCTGCATAGACACTGGTCCACTCCAGTGTCTATGCAGGACTAGAGTCTTAATTTCATAGAAAATGGAGCACCCACTATCCAGAAGTATCTAGATGTGTTTCTTTCGACCCACTGTTCTGCTTTATGCAGCAGAATTGTGAAATGAATTAATTTCAGTGAACGATAATATCGTCGAGCAAACGCTAGCAATCGGATTGATGAAATTGGCATAGAAATAATTGAGTGACTATATAGTTTTCCAGATTATAATCCAATAGAACATGTCTGAGGTGTTGTTTTCAGATTGTTGTTTTCGTGTTTCTTTGGAGTGTTTTGGTTTCTTTGCATATGCCTGCTGCCTCTATGTAATATTAAAATATTACACCGACTTTTACAGATTAACCTTAATAATTCCTTCGTTGAACACGTCCAGTTTCCAGAAAGCGGTTCCAAGCCCTATAACTTTCCACTTGACCTATGGTTCTTAAAGTTCTATCTCTGACTAATCTTCATGTGTTTCCATTCCGTGCTACATCCAAAATGCACATCTTCACTACTAATCACAGAATTGAACACTTTTGATTATTAACCATCAAGGAGCTTGTTAAAGTGCGTTTTTATATTTACATTCCAGTGACTTTCATTCACACATAAACATGTTAAGTTACATTGGTGTACTCTTGTTCTTTTTAAAAAGCGCTATATTTCCGAATAGGGAAATTTCTTTGTTGTAGGAGTTGGAATAACTTAACATGTGTGGTAAAGAGATTTTCTACTCTTTGGCTGAAGCAAAGCAATTCTATGTAATCGCGCCTTCCTTGCCTTTACGATAAGACTATATAAAATATATGTAATATCAATATTAGGAAAAGGATTATTTTCTTTACCAACTATTCTCTTTACAGTCCACTTCCTAACTGTCGTAAGAGGAAGACCGTTTCCGCATTCAAGTATGCTATTTATTCAATTTTCTTCTCCAGCAGTGGCAATTTTGCTTATTATTGTCTCGTTGCTTTTGCTATAATTTTTGTTGCTACTATTTAATAATACTCTTGGAATTCAGATGAAAGTCAAATTTATGTCCTTTATTTTATGAACATGTATTGACTGGGGACAGCTCACTTATTTTATTTGAGTTTCTATTGTGTTAGCAATCGCTGAACATTATTTTATTCTAATTTTAATTTTATTTTAGTTTAAGGTAACAGATAGGCAAATTTATATTCGATACATTTTATTCTTAGTTATTTAAGGGTTCAGTGGGAAAATAGTAGATAAGTGTTGCTATGATATGTTCTTTGGGCTGTTACCCCCGTGCTTATTGAAGGATGTATATACAAATTTTGAGTATGAAATATAAGTACGTGGGAAGATAAATATTCTCATACAGCAAAATATTATTAAATTTTGAGACTCTTTTTGTATGAATCCTTTCATAAACTTTTATAGATTGAGCTTGGTTTCTGTTGAATAAACTTACTTGATTTAAACATATTAATTTAAATTGAGTAAAAATACCAATATATACCAGTGTAATCAGTAATTTCACTGTATGTATATATATATATATATATATATATATATATATATATTGTATATCGTATATATATATATATATATATATATATGTCTATATCTATTCATATGTATACATTTTAGAACTTTAAGAGCTATATACAAACGAAAATGTTTTAGTAAATATTTTCTTCTATACTGAAGAACATGTTTCACGCAATTAATAAAATTCGGCATTTTGATTGATTGACTGATTGATTTATTTATTTAGCATTTCTTGTTGCTATTACATAAGTATACAATTTCAAATTAAATATTAAAATTTTTCACAAAGAAACATACATTAAATTAAAAGGATACATCTACATTCAAAAATGATTGGTTCTTAAAATTAAAAAATTAAAAATTTCTCTTAACATAATCAATAATCCCACGTTTAAATACATAATAATTTATTTCATTTTTTATTTCTGGAGGCATTTCATTGAAAACTTTCAGATCTTTATAAAATATAACATTTTGACAAAAACTTGTTGTCAAAGGCAATTTATAATCGTTGGCGTTCCTCAAATTGTATGGTTGGACTTCAGCTACATTGACCAGATATCGCTGCATATAGTTTGGCATATTTTCTGTCTTAATTTTAAATACGAATAATAGAGTGTTCATAACGAGTCGTTGGTTGATGGAGAGCCACTGCAGCCTGTTCAACATATCACTTATATGTGTCATTCTGTTGCATACAACGCATGCCTTTATTTTGTAATTTCTGTAGTCTTTCTTTCATTTGCTGATTACCTAAGAATAATATCGTGGAACAGTACTCAAAATGCGGTTTTATAATTGTGTTGTAGATAATGGTCGCAGTGACAGTTGAAATCCTATAGCGGATTCTTCTCAAAAATGCAATTTTTTTCGATATCTTTTTGCAAACATATTCAAAATGCGGTATGAAACTCAAATCATCGTCCACTATTATACCCAAATATTTTATTTCTTTTACTTTTTCAATATTTTCATTTTCAATACATATGTTATAATTTGAATTTCCATTGATCAACATTGCTTTTGTTTTATTCGTGTTTAACTTTATTTTATTCATTTTAAGATATTTCTCAATTTTTGTTATTTACACATTCATCTGGATTTGCACCACACGTATAGATGAGTGTATCATCAGCAAACATGCAGACTTTACATTTTTGTAGAATTTTTTCCATGTCATTAACATAAATTAGAAATAATAGTGTTCCAAGCACTGCGCCCTGTGGAACACCTATGTCCATTGTTCTTGGCGTCGATATATATCTGCCACACTTGGTTCTTTGAGTTCTATTACTCAAATAGGTTCTGAACCATGACAGTTCTGTACCTTCAACTCCATAGGTTTTTTTATGAGATAACTGGGAATATCTCATTTATTTTTTGTGCCTGAAGAAAAGCAATTGTTGTATTATTATACCTATTCTTTCTAATATTAAGTTTAAACTTCTGTGGGATACAATTTACATCTCCATATGTATAGACGTAAAGTAGTGCATAAAGTGCGATTTGAATTTCTCACTACATTTTCAGGATACTGAATGTTTCTGCATTTTATATAAATGTTTACTTTCTATAAACTTGATCTAAAATACATAGCAGTATGTGTATGTTGCTTACCTGAACTGCTTCTTAGGATTTTCCATGTTTGCTATATCGTTGTTTATACATGTTTTTTACTTATGTGTATACGTGTGTGATAACTAAGATTGAACAATCCTCGGGATAACCAGCGACAGGAATCGATCAATAGCGAACGCGTACAAGTATAGCTTGCTCTCTATTGCTATTTTGCATTAGAAAATATTTAATATTTCTTATCTTTATAAATCTATTAATCTATCATAGTATTTTATAGATGCTCAAATTAATTAGCTATTTACAAAATATATTATTGAACAGAATTTGAATATGCTAATGGATGTTCACCTCCAATTATTCTAATATATTAATCTCTCATTTAAGGTATCGTAAATTATCTTCTTCATTGTTAAGCAATATTAAATTTCATTTTTCTTATGTTATATTTTAGAAATACAATTGTCTGTTATTAAAAAAAACTTACAAATTACTGATCCTTGCGTCTTTGATTCTCATCTCGTTACCAGCATTCTAAATATTAGTTGTTCTTTCATCAACTCATTGGAAGGTTTTGGACGATACATTTATATTTAAATTTACAGTAAAATTTAATTAAAATGGTTTTAAGAGATTAAAATTACAGTGTAATTACTGATTATATTGGTGTGCATACATATATATATATATATATATATATATATATATATATATAAAGCCCGAAATGTAATATTACTCATACTTACAACCACGAGAACCTTCCTTCAAGCATATATATAAACACACACACACACTTACGTGTGTGTGGTTTTCTTTTGTCCTGTAAAGGACGGTTTTGTAGTGGGGTGACGATTTCGTTCTCTTCGTCTAATGATGCAGATGAAGTTACGTGTCCATCTATGCTTCTTCAATTAGTTAGCACTGTTTTTCAAAACGTACAGCAAACGTACATCTCTCTTGTTAATATTTTACGTATGTTTTTTGATTACTAAGGTTTCACGTATTATTCGCTTACTTAAGTATTCGATTTTTGCTAACACCTTCGTTCTGCCAAAGTCGATATCATGTTCTATGGTTTATTTATGTTGGTGCAGTGATGACGTTTTTTCTTACTTGGCGACAAATGTTACGTGTTCATCTCATCGTACGTTTATTCAATGTTTTGTTTGTCCTATGTAGCGGCAGAGCACGTCGAAAATGAGATTTCCTAAACTACTTATGATGATACAAATAATAGCAAGTAAAAAGACTATGGTCAAGAAATCAGTATTCTATATTATGCATTAGTTACACTTATACACGAATGGAAGCAAACGAAACGCGAAATAATAGTATCTGGTCTGTAAAAAGGAATTTACATGCATGAATGTAATCTTGACAGTAATGTCTGCTTTTTTTCATTCCATGGGATACAAATACTACTGTGCAGAATTCAAACGGTTGAATTATTACGTATCAGTATGATGACAAAAAAATTCTAATATTCTAGTGGACATCTACTTTTTTAGATGAAAATGCTGTTATTGTTGTAGTAGAGCACAGCGAAAAATTTCCTAACCGATGCACATTTACTCGGAAAATGTTCACCAAATTTTACCAACAATTTGTGCATACATTTCACTGTAACGTAACGTGCAGTTTAACAAAGTTCGAACGAAGAGGAAAACATTCCAGCGATAGCAGAGCACGATCGGCTAACGAGTACATGTCGAATCAGTGTTAGTGTCAGTGTTCCACGGAAACAACAGGCAATCGACCATCACATTTCTCTCTTCTATTACAACTCGAATTTTGTCATTGAACACTGGGACACTTAATTAAACGAAGAGTTTAAATTTAAGAATAACAAGTACAAAAGCACGATATGAATATGAACAAAAAAAAATTAAAATTAACATTATTCATATCTTTAAGTGTAGAGGAATGTACATAAATGTGTTTGTGTGCATATAACCGTATCGCAAAGTTTAATAAATTTAAAATTTGTTTACTCGTTTTATTATGGCCAGGGTCAGAGATAAACTAAACTCAGATACGAGTATTTCTACGAAATAATGTTTTAGCAAACCCTCGGCCAGTAGGTGGTTCTAAAATTTAAATACCATTACAACAAATTAAGGTAGCCATAATTCAGATAATGATAAAATGCAATACGCAAAGAGGGTAAATACTTAATCTGGTACGTAGACTTACGCGGTCGTGGTCCATGCTATCTGCTTCTGGGCTTCCGGGCTGGAACCGCGTCACTTGTTTATCTGCCGACACTTCGTATCCATTTGTATTGGATATCTTCAGCGCTTGAGCCCTGAAGATGCCCCATACTTAATTATTCCTAACTTATATGTGGTTTAAGTGCTTTAAATTTAAGAAATTTCAAATATATGTCTATGAAAATATTATCAAATAAGAGCCTTATTATGTTTAATAACAAGTACTTAGCCTTAATTTAATTCCTAATGTGATGCGTGACTAATTATATCCATTTAATATGGAATTTTCAATATTTATGTACGAGGTTCATTTAAAATTTTTATAAATGTTTATTGCTTTTTAGTGACTAAAACTAAATAATTAACATTTCTCATATATATATATATATATATATATATATATATATATATATTTATTGTCCAATTGGACATGTATGGACATGTAAGGTATTTGGTATGTTTAGAGTTTGGTGAGGCAGGTATTTACTAACCAAAAGAAAAAGTTTAATTGTAATTCAATTGTACTGTTTAATTGTATATTGTATATTTAGCAAAAGTTTGTTTTGTAGATATAATATTGGATAAATAATAAAATTCTGAAGAAGGCAATATATATATATATATATATATATATATATATATATATATGTATATATTGCCGAAATGTAAATAAATGAAATAATTTCTCAATCAACACTGTCGCAAAAAACCACAAAGATAATTATATTATTAATTATAAAGGGCAAAAAGAGAAGAGAAAAAGGAACATAATAATGTACATATATATATATATATATATATATATATATATATAACAACATACAATTTGGTTTTATGAAAGACAGATCCACTACTTTGGCTGTTTTAAATATTTGAATATGATTTATAATAATCTAGATTGTGACAAAAAAAATAGCAGGCGAGGCTTGCTGTGTTAGTGGTTTGAGCATTATTTAAGTAACAGGAAGCGGTATGTTGAGATTATTGAATTGCAATTTTGTTGTCTGCCAATAAAACGTGGCGATCCCCAGGGTAGTGTTCCTGATCCTCTATTTTATATTTCATATATTAACTACTTTACATTGTTTGAGACTGTACTGTTCGTGGATGATACAATAATTTACTGTTAGTGCGAAGAATTTGAACTCTTTTAGTATTAAAACAAATATAAAGTTAATTAATATAAATTATTACTTTAAAGAAAACGAGTTGTTCCTAAACAGTAAATAACTGATTTGATACTCAGACTTCCGCGGTCGTGGTCCATGCTATCTGCTTCTGGGTTTCCGGGCTGGAACCGCGTCACTAGTATATCTGCCGACGTTTTCAGTTTCAGTGCAGTAGTTCAGCCCTGAAGATGTCCCATACAAATGGGTACGAAACGTCGGCAGATATACTAGTGACGCGGTTCCAGCCCGGAAACCCAGAAGCAGAAAGTAAATAACTGTTTTTATAGAATTTAAAACAACACATACTGAAGGATATTATTCACGTTATATTAAAGTCAGTAGTAATAGTGCAGTTAAACCTGTGTTAACGGCCACCTGACTAAAGCGGCCACCTGAGCTTTCCCCGAATCGACTATAAGGAAATTCCCATACACAAATACCCGTTAATTACGGCCACCTTTGTAAAACGGCCGCGGCCAAATAACCCAAACTTTTACGGCCTATTTTCATAGAAATTTACCTGCCAATGTCGGCCGGACTATTTATGACATGTATATCTTTATTGACGGAAATACCTAATACAAATTGTCGGGGTTTCCCGGGGTTTCCTATTATCTGGTAGTAATTCACCCTTTTCGATTTAAACTTTATTATTCTAAAGGAAACAATTCAGTTTAAAATTGTCTCCGCATTCGAAAGGTTCTTAATTAAGTATGTCGCAAAAAAGAAAACGTTTGTCGCTAAAAGACAAAATAAATATTATCGCGGAAAGTGGCCGGACAATATGGGGTTGGAAAAACACAAATTAACGATATTATGAAAAATAAAGGTGAATTAAAAAAGATGGTCGAGGAAGGTGTTAACATGGAGCTAAAACGAAAATTTCCGAAGTCGGAAGGATTGGCAGTGGTTCAAGTCGTCTACAATTGGTTTTGCAAAGCCAGAAATAAAGCAATTCCAATATCTGGGCCGCTACTTAAACAAAAAGCACTGGAGACAGCAAGCAGTTTAAAGATGGAAAATTTCGCAGCCTCTAATGGATGGTTGGAAAGTTTCTGTCGGCGACACAGTATAACTTTTAAATCAATTTGTGGTGATTCCGCAGAGGTTAATTTGGACGATATAAAAGACTGGAAAACCAAGTTACCGTTGATTTTAATAAATTATTCTCCTCGAGATGTGTTTAATGCCGACGAACAGGTCTTTATTACCGCGCTATGCCAAATAAGACATTAGCATTAAAAAGTGAGAATTGTGCATGGAAGAAGGCAGCAAAACAACGTTCGACTGTTTTACTATGTGCAAATATGGAAGGTGACAAGGAAGATCCATTAATAATTGGAAAAAGTAAAAATCCTCGCTGTTTTAAGGGTAGTCATGTGGACAAATTACCCTTAGAATGGGTTTCTAACAAAAAGGCATGGATGACAACGGAAATTATGACAAGATGGCTACATAAATTTGACAATAAAATGAAAAAACAAAATAGAAAAGTGCTTCTTTTCTTGGATAATGCCACTTCACATTCTAAAGTTCCATTAGAAAATGTTAAACTAGTCTTCCTGCCGCCAAACACCACTTCGTATTGTCAGCCCTTGGATCAAGGAATAATTCAGAATTTCAAATTGATTTACCGAAATTTTTTGATTAAAAAGCTTCTAACGTTTATTGACAATGAATGTGATTTTGAAATTTTTGAAAAAAACATAAATTTAGCCAATGCACTTGTATGGATTACAGCTGCTTGGAAAAAGGTATCTCCTGCTACAGTTAAAAAATGTTTTTCCAAGGCCGGATTCTCTGATGTTATCCAGGAGGACACAATGTTTGATGAAGAAGACGAAATACCCCTTGCCCAGCTATATCCTGCAGTTCGTAACGAATTTTTGATGGATTTAGATGAATATGCTTCTATTGATCGTCATGTGCCTACAGAGAGCCCAAACTTCAGTATTCCAGAAATTGTTGAAGATTTGTGCAATAATGATGAAGAACATAACTCTGATAATAGTGACCTGGACGAATGTGAAACTCCAAAATCTAGTTTATCTAGTATGAGTGAAGTGTGTGCAAAATTAAGAGACATACAAAATTATTTATTTTGCAATAACAATGGTGACATTTATATGGATGTTTCTAAAATTTTACTTACATGTGAAGCTGCAGTTTTTAAATCGAAGCTAAAAAATGCGAAGCAAACAAATATTGAAACATACTTTAAAAAATCCTAATAAATTGTGTTTTTTCGTATGAATATATTGTAATAATATGTACATATAAATAATTTATTAGATGTCATATTATCTATAATATGTAAATACATTAAAATTTTAGTTTTTCTTACACATATTTGTATTTATATACTATTTACTTTAATTAATAAAATAAAGAAAGCAAATTCTAAAATTAATTATGTATTTTATTTGTGAGACGAAAAACCTGTCAATTACGGACACCTTTATATAACGGCCAATATATTTTGCTTTTTGGGTGGCCGTTTTTGACAGGTTTTACTGTATTTATAAAGCAAGTAAACTCTACTAAGATTCTTGACGAAGCCATACATCACACTTTCCTGAATTTGTCTTGGTATGTGGGCATCCACATACCAAGACAAATTCAGGACACCATCTATATTCTACTTATTCTTAAAAAAAACCGTGGACTGATAATTGGCTCTAGATGTAATTAGAAAAGTCGTATTGATGCTACTAGTAACAAGTTTAGTGTTGCTTTGTTTTGTCATGCCTTAAATATGATTTGAGTTTTCATGTACTAAAAATGTATTATTTTTCGCATTTTCATGCTCCCATGTCTTGTGGGCTAATAGCTTGGAGTGTTTCTTCAGGAGTACAATGCTCATTTAATTTGCAAAAAAGGTAGTACATATCCTCATGGGTGTTGACCGTCGAGTAAGTTCTAGCACATTATTTCCTGAAGTAAATATGACATTAGCCAGTTTGTTTCTTTTACAATTATTATTATATGTGATTGACAATATTAATTGTATACATAAATTAACGTAGTTTCTTTTATAAAACACCAGAAATTCGCATGTTTTAGAAATACCACGACATAAATTTGCATCGACTGAAAAGACCCTAATTATTTGGCTATCAAGGTTACATACGATATAATAGTCTCCCTGTGAGTTAGAAATGTCAAGACAAACATTTAAAAATAAAATTAGACACTTAATGCTTTCCAAGGATTACTATTCACTTAAGGAGTACTCAGACGATCCTGAATTTTAAATGTTTTAAATTTAAATGTAATTTACATTTCTTTGTATACAGTTGTGTTGATTATGACTAGTTTTAAAATGTATGACATATCCTACGTTTTATTTGTAGTCAATTGGATGAATAAATATGTAAATAAATATCTTTATCGTTAAGAGCCTGTTATAATTTTAAATGTGTCTACTTGCTAGACATAATTTCGAATCCCTTTGTATACGCAGAGAGAAAGCTAGTGGTGGTTTTCTTTATAAATTAATAAATAATTTTATTGATTCTACTGAGCTATTGTCTCAAATTGATTTCCTCGTACCTAGGTTTGATACTAGATCGTCGGCAACTTTCTCAATACCTAGGGCAAGAACCAATGTTCTTTACAAGACTCCACTGGTACACATGTGCAGAAATGCCAATGGATTTTACTTGGATCCCTTTCATTAATCAACATTTATTATACATTTAGTTTTCAAATGACTTGCATTACCTTATTATAAGTGTTTATATTTTTGGTTAACTAATTTCTTATTTTTTTTTGTATTAAATTAACTTCACGTATTTTTATTTTTATTTTTAAATTCAGTAATATGGCCTGTAATTAGTTTGTTAAGCTGTTGGGTATTAAAGATTATTATTATTATTAAATCTATTGAAAATCGTCTTTCTTTAAGTAAGCGTCATATAAAATTGTAGTTCCTGTGCAAATTACATTTTTTCGGGTTTATATTAAATTCCAAAATAGGTTATGAAAAATTTGTGTTGGCTATAAATCAAATCTGTCTAGCAAAATTGGACGTTCCGTTTAAAAAAATCCTATTAGTGGTAATTTATGCGGTACAATGTTACTTAACAGAATCGATCTAATACAGTAAATCGTTTTCTTTTGAAAATAATTCATTACGCCGGACCTTTTTCAGCACACAAGGAAGAGTATCCGAGAGAAAGCAAACAAATTAAAATTCCTTCCGGTACAATGTCCAAACACAAGCGTTCTTTTTGAAATCTCTATTTCCTAATCCAAGCACGTTTTCCCCAGACAATGTTTTCCCGCTGTTTAGTGAAGTTTTCATAATCTCCGAGGGATGTTCGAATCAGTTTGTTCGATATCCAGGGTGATTTTAAAAAGCTGCAAGTATAATGGTGCAATCGCTCCATTTTAATCGGCCATTAAACGCCAGCCAATTAGTCGTCTAGACGTAGTTCTCGCCGTTATATTGAGGCGAATGCTGACTTGTAGCTTTTATTTCAAAAGATAGCAATTCCCAGGTTGACAGGAACGTTTTAATTTGCCGCAATTATTTGGAATCTTTTCTTCTAATATTTATTGAACCGGAAGAATGCAGACGCTCAAGGGAATGCAGTAGAGATATTGTATATACACTACGGGGATTTTATTGGACAGACCTGACATTTTAGAGAATATTGAATTGATTTAATATAAATTCAAATTATAACAGAATATTGTCGACTTTTCAATTTAATAGAGCATTCCTATGTTTATTTTATTATTTTATTTTATTATACATGTAACAAAAGCAGGTTATTAACGCAAAATACAAGGGCGAACGTTTATATTTCGGGAACTAGGAACACTGTTAGTGTTGTCTCCGATCAGATGATAGCATCGTGAAGTTTGTCATTTTGACAATATATTTACCTTGACAATTTTATTATCCGGCCGTATTTCTATTGTTGACAGTAACTAGAAAATTTTATGTCAGCGAAGAAATGAAATTAACTCGCGAACATTTTCGTGCAATTATTTTTCATAACTTTCGGCGTGGATTATCTCGACAAGAATGTATCGACGAGCTGAATTCTTTATATAGTGATGAAGCACCATCGATAACTACAGTATATCGTCGGTATAGCGAATTCAAACTTGGACGGCGTTTTAGTAGAACGGTCAATTCCGATTGGTTCACAACTATTTTTTTGCCAAAAGTTATTGAAGAAATAAGGAAACGGTTAAACAAATACGGAATTTCTGGCTAACAATTATGATCTGCCAGTATGGCTACAAATTTCGTTATCTGTTTTAAATTAATTATATTTTAAATGCATCAAATTTAGATTACGTTAATTACTTTAATTTTCCTATTAAAGTTTTAAAATTTTCAACTAGATTTTAGAGATTTGTGTATTACGTAATTATAGTCTTTGATAGCACTGGTTTCTGTATTCTCGCAACTGATATTGATGCAGAAGACCCCTTTCTATATTTACACGCCCAAAACCTAATTTATAACAACTTATAAAGTGACACAACTAGCTAACCCAGATACTATATTAATTTCTTCAGATTATAAAAATATATATATATATATTTTTATAATAAAATATATATAATATATTTGCAAAAAAATGTTCATAATAGCTTATATTTTAATTACATGTACTGTAATCGTAAATACTACTACAAATTGATATCTATAATATTATTAACAGTAAAGAAGAAGAGTAAATAGTCTTGATATGCTTTTTAAAACCGAAATATTAAAAACGAATAAAGAGAAGATCCACTCTGGTTTAAATTGATCACCAAAAATTGTCTACTCTGGATGCAGCTTGCCAGTCTACTAGTCGAAGACGATTCTATCCCTATTGGAGTGAGAAACAAAGAAGCTTGCCTAGCATTTTAAACAACAATCTTCCCAAAAGTATAAATAATACAGTAACAAAAAATAAAGAAAACTCACAAATAAGAAAACGTAATTTAGTTTGTTTGAATAAGTTAAATTGAAATAATTAATTAAATAATGCGAAAATGATCACAGAAATGATACATATATAATAATATATAAAATTTATCGAATCAAATGCAATAGGTTTTATTTATGTATTCAAGTTTATATACATACGAGGTTTGTTCAAAAGGAAAGGTGAATTTTGAATTTTCGCGTGCTGTGTACATTCGATTATCGAATTTTTTTTGTTATATTGGTACACATGTGGTATTATCAGCCAATTTGGGTTAGTAGTTTGTTGTTGACAACTGAAAAGCTTAGTCACATTTGTGTGTGTTCTTTGATTTTTGACTTTTGAAAATGGATAAAAGAATAGTGTATTAAATTTTGCGTTAAAAATGGAATAAAGTGCTCCAAGGCACTTGAAATGTTGTGGCATTCGGCGAGTCCACTTTGTCTCAAAAAAGTGTTTATAGTGGTACAAGCGCTTTACAGAAGGCCGAGAAAATGCACGCCAAGTTCGATCAAATGTGTAGGTTTTGCTCACTATTTTTTTTCGATTACAATGGCGTGGTGCATCATGAGTTCTTGCCAACAGATCGTACGGTTAATAAGGAATACTACAAGGAAGTTATGCAACGTTTGCGTGAAGCAATATGGTTCAAATGATCGGAATTGTGGAAAAAAGTCATAGATTCTGCATCACGATAATGTACCAGCTCACGCATCAATGTTTGTTCGTGATTTTTTGGCCAAAAACACCACCATAATCATGCCTCAACCACTTTATTCACCAGATTTGGCTCCTTGCAACTTTTTCCTATTCCCAAAACTAAAGAGACCAATGAAAGAAAAGCATTTTGCCACAATTGATGAGATAAAGTCAGAATCGAAGAACGAGCTGATGAAATTTATGTAAGCATTTAGTTACTACTGTCGCAATGAATACATTCATTAGAACAGGTTCAGGCTAATCCAAGCGTTAGCATATCAGTTGTCCCAAAGGATTTAAAATAACCGTGTTGATGGAAAGACAAATAAACGGACAACAAATTGTACTAATTATTATACTTGTACTCGTACTAGGGACTCTAAAATAACAAGAGAAGAAGCTACAAAAATCGTAACATATTTTCAAGTTGAATAGAAATACACATACCTTCAATTTAAAGGGCCCAAGAACATCTTCCTTTATCTTCTTAAAAACATTGTTCAGTAGAAGTTGTAATTAAATAGTTCTAAACTAAATTTAAACACACAAATGTATTAGAAATACAGCTATTCGCAAAATTGTTCATTGTCAAGATATACTTTGTTAAAAAAAAATGAAACCAAAAGAACGTATTGTTTTGAAATTTATTGGAATATAACGGGTGTTTCAAAAAGAATATATCTATTTCGAATGCATATATTTATTAAACTTTAAGACATATGAATATGAAACTTTACACACATATTTACGAAGCTCTCAAGTTCAGATTACAGATGACCAATATGTCCTCCATCAGTCACTGATGTTATGGCAGTACGGATCCGCTTCTTCAACTCTTCCAGGTTCTGTGGGAGTGGTGGTACATAAACGTTGTCTTTAACGAAACCCCACAGGAAGAAGTCACAAGGTGTCAAATCCGGTAACCGTGAAGCCTAGCTGAGACATGCTAAGTCGCCAGCTCCTTGACAGCCAATCCAACGGTTCGCTAGAGTTTCATTCAGATATTCACGCATTTATCGACTCCAATGAGGGAGTGTCCCGTCTTGTTGAAAAATGAAGTTGTCTTCGTGCAGCCTCGCAAATAACCAGTTTTGTAATATAACGAGGTACTACTGACCGTTAACCGTGTTTCCATCAAAGAAGAATGGGCCGTAAACAGATGATCGGGATTTCGCACACATCACATTGGTTTTAGGCGAATCTCGTACATGTTCAATGGCTGCATGTGGGTTCTGTATACCCCAAATTCGAACATTGCGTTTGTTTACCAGACTACTAGCATGGAAAGTCGCTTCATCACTAAACACTATCTACAAACTGTCGATACCGTCTGCGAATGTTCCGCCCATTAGGAGGATCAATTTGGTAGCTCAACCTGAAACTTCTTTGCACTGTAATCACGGAATTGCACTTCACAAACTCGAGAACACAAAGTGATTTCTGCTGCGGAATAGCCATTTTAAACATTTGACGGTTACCAAGAAAAACAAAAGACAACTGACATGTAGCGGCTATTAAATAAACTAGACTATGTATTCATTTCTCGAATAGCTGAGCCGAGGCGCAGCGATCGATAGTTTGGACAAAATAATACTTTGTAATACGTATGCTTTTTTTGAAATAAGCTGTATTTATGTAATGTACCAAGTGTACCGGAAAGTCATTAGAGGTTTTCGTATCATCGGTGACTAGGCTTAAATGTGCAATGTTAAGATTTGACATTTATGTGATTTTATTCTACTCATATCAACCTTCAAAGCCATACAGGTTATAGGCCAAACAGCTTTTTTAGAAAGGCATCCATAAATTGCCTGAAAGATGGGTAAGATGTGTAGAATCAAATGGCCAATACTTTGAATAAATAAAGGTTTCCATTTTCTAGAAAAGTATGTATTTTTTTTGCAAAAAAACACTAATGAATTTGCGGTTCACCTGGTATATGAATTGGAAAATTTCCTGGAAATCAAGAGTGGGACATGTGTAGTTGTACGCAAAACTAGCATACGCGTTCCGAAATTAATCGAAGGGATAAACATAAAAATCCCAAAACAATAAAGGAGTAATAGCACAGAAACCTTAAGAAACTCATGAAAGAGATAATTAAACAAACTAACTAGATAATATTTAACGAAGTAACATTATACTTGACATCGATACATAACTATGATTCACAAATGAATCAAATTATAAAATGCAGAGGAACTTAGTTCACACCTACATATATAGAGTTTACGTTCTAGTAATGTTAATCAGGATATTTGCCAAAATTTAGTAGACAAAAACGTAACAGTCCACAGAAACTCCTTCATTTGTTAATCAAAAGCTACTGTATTCACACTCGTGATCTCATCTACTACGTGTAATGTGCAATCAAATAAAATTTGTTCTTAATTCTTCAGTTACAAAATCAACATAGCATTTGTTACATTATTTATACATTTTATCGTTTTGGAATATTTTCGAAAATGTATATTTTTAAGCAAAGAAAAATCATTGAGACGATTAATATTAAATTGAAACATTAACTTTCATAATTAATATTATAAATTACTTTTCGATTTTAAACACTTTCCACTCCAGCTAACTTTTAATCGTGTTTAAATGAACATCGCCAGTCGTTTATCCGTCCTATAATCGTTTTCTGCTTTATTTTATAAGAAAATGAGCTGCGGCGGTCTTATTTCTTGGCGTCTTTGCCATTACCGCGCCCGGTCATTAATAAAATTAAATAGAGAGACAACAATTATCGATTGTTAAGGCAATTCACGCAGAATTTGCTCCCCTGCCCGAAACAAAAGAGTGGTTGGATGTGGAATGCGACTTGAAGGAGCGGGAGATAGAATAGGGTCCCCTGTTGGGCTTTAAAAAGTTCCTTATGATTATGGTCCTTGTTAAATTTTCATCTGACGGAAGCTTTCAACTCAAAAACGGTATCCTTTGATCTCTCTTTAGATATGCTTCGTGTTCACGTGCATTGTATCGAAGAGGAACATAGTGGAACAAGGAGCTTTTGCAGACCTCACTCAGATCGAAATTGTAAAGTTTTTTCATTTGAAATTTATTGCAAAACCGCGTAGTGTGCTAAGAAAATGAAATTTTAATATGTATTTACATTACGTACAAACTATTGGAATTTTATTTGGTATGAAAGCATTCTTAGCTACTTACTTTCCATTAGAAGAATAACTTTTATTGGAGTTATGAATATACAGCTTGTTATATGTAAATACAGTTTTTATGGGAAGTAAATTTTGGTTGTGAAGATGAATTAGTTCTTCTCAAGGTAACATGAGATACTTCCTATATCGTTAAAAGTTAAGAAAATATATTTATGTAAAAGTTGTTCGAACTATAATTTAGAATGCATTGCAAAATCTATATTAAGAAATTGTCAACTACAATTTGGACTAACTTGAGAGAGGGTTTAGCGAAGGCGTATTTGCAAATAATGAAGAAAAGCACACTAAAGTCTTAACCTCGCATACGATTGACGAAATAGTTCCGGAATGTTCTTTTACATACAGTGGACGAAGTCCTTTGCGTTCATATTTAAGTGAATGACGGAAGTCTTTATCATTAGTCAACTAAATGTATATGTCTGGCATAATACACTGTCAAATAAATTTATCTGTGTCGCTCTGATATATTGCTACATGTCAATATTTTGGTTATAGTTCACCAATAGTATTTGATAAAAAAGACTATATCGTATACCATTTACAAATAAACAAATACTTCGTAAGCAAGTAATTACCACAGAAATTGTCCAAATTGATATTAACATGAAATATGGTAAGTGAACATCAAACAGATTTAGTAAAGAGACTCGTGCCAAATTTGAGTTAACTGGAGACTTCACACGTACTTAAACGCAAAATTTAAAGACAAAATCTTCGTCGTTAACAATTGTTTTAATAGATTATGTATTGGCATTTAGACTAATGACTTCTTTCCATCTTCCTGGTAACTTCGCAATTTCTCTCTGAGATAAGTTTAGTGTTCTTTCCATAAAATGGCGATCCAAATTGTTTTGCAGAAGTTCTAAGAAAACGAAACTTCATACCGTTAAGGCAATTCTACAAAGACTGAAACATATGGTAATCGGACGGTGCAATGTCAGAAAAATATGGTGGATGAGATATGGTTGCATCATGTTCCGATTTCAGTAATTTTTGTCACCTTTGAAAAAAGAAGCATTGGCGTATTGAAAGTATTGAAACAATTTTTTTTACGATTTGCTATTTCTGACAGTTTCTTAATTATTTCTGTCTTCTTTTTCTTTAACAGAGAGCAATAATACTTGTTTGAATCTATGCTTTTGTTTTACCGTGAAAGTCAACAGCATAAAATTCCTTTCCAGATTACCTGAACGCAAAACGTAACTTTATTTTGATGAAGAATTTATGTTGATGTGGATCGAAGTGTTTCACCAACCCTGCTGCAGTATCTTTTTCGTTCAAAATTATTATGAATGACCAATTTCTCGTCACTAGCCTTAAAAGCCATGGGTTCTCTTCCATATAAAAATAATCCAAGTGGTTTTGAAGAACTCTCAAAAAAGTGATATCCATAACATTAAAGGAGTTCTGCAAAAATCATATCCTTCACAGAACATCGGATGTCAGAAGATCGATTGAAATTTTTTTCACCGGAGAAGTATAACCTAGAGACCTTAGCAAACACCGAGGTAGTGCTATTTATGTATCAGAAAACTACGTTTCAAGGCCCCAAACAACTGCCGTTGTTTGTGTTTGGTGAGCAAAGGGTGATTATGCTCTGTGTTTATAGACAATCCTCTTCTGATGTAGTGGAGTATTTATAAGTTTTGAAACGATTCTCATGAAATTACAATATATCAACTGCATCCTTTTGATAGCTGGAGATTTTAATATTGACATTTTAGAAGTGCTCCTTTCCCTCGTCTACGTCTTCTTTCTTTTAGTCTAGGTGTTCCTCTGAAGATTTTCAGAAGCAGCTGTTGAATTTGTATGAGAAGTTTGTACAATCTAATCGTTAGCAAAAGGGACTACCATGGTTAGTTAATCTAGTCGTTAGCATGTCAGATGTATAAACAAGTATAGGTCTAACACATTTACTTGTGGTGCATTTGATAAGTTAGGATAAAGATGTGTGTATTTATTCTAATATTTACTTATAAACTAGCTTCGATGAATACATTATTTCAAGTACTACGTACATGAATTTGAGCTTTTTTTGAGTTTATGATATAGTCCTACATGTCAAACTTTATCAAAGACTCACGAGATATGACAAACAAGATGTGTTCCCACCACTATTTATTTAAGTTAGATTTAGACAATATCCAAACAGGAAATGGAACTTGCATTCTAAAATTGTGTTTTGTTAGATAAGCTCAAATAAAGAGAATTTTATTGCTATAAATTCCATTATTCGGTAAAAATTAATTATAATTTTAATGCATCAAGTTTAATTATTGTAATTTGACTTTTAAGAGATTTAAAAATTTCAGTTAAATTTTATAGGTTTATGCACAACGTAATTATTTTTCCATTTCGAAATTTTACATAATTATTCCAATAAAAATTAAAAGAGAAGTTGTCGACTAAGTGCACTTTTTTATGGTAAAAATTAAAACATGCAAATTGCTCTTCTGCATCTTCTGCTGCCGTTGCTGCAAGTCTCTAGTCCAATAACGTCTTTAATTACTGCAGATGTATAAGGAATCGCTAAAAAGCAGGAGAAAAAGGGATGGAACGATAAAATCCAGATGATGTTAACAAGTAGTTCCGCAGTGCTTTTGCTGAATTTGCACCAAGTCACGTTTGAATTATTGACTTTACTATCGGAAGCTGGAGAAGGACGACGAAAATCACCCGGAATGACGACAAACGGAAGTGGTGGGGATTGGGAATTTTCAATTAACGCCTTTATGAGATATATTTCATCTGTGTCATTTCGAAAAATTAACGTTCAAAACAGTTTTTAGCCATTCCGCTTATGGTTTCGCTTTTTTTTTTTTCATTTCGATTATGAGAAATTTCGATTCGACGTTCTTCGAATGCTTAAAGCCGTGATTAAAAGATTCCATTTAATCGAAACGAGTTTAATTTTACCTCGTACGATATTTAATGTACTAAATTGCACAAATTTTTCCCTTATTTAATAGAATGAAAACAAGTTTCGAATAAATTCTTAAGTTTGTATATTAGTAAATTTATAACTCGTCATATCATGTCTTAAACAAAGAGATTCTTAAATAAATCACTCTTATTTATTATAAAAAGAACTGTTTCTGTCCTAATCCAGCTACAGCTATCTAATCTTTTTTATCTAAGAAACGCAAAAGTATTTTATCGTACAAATGGTTTTTAAATAGAATGACAACCAATCTGTTAGAGTAATTTTGAAATAATTATATATAGTGGGAAAGGCACTAATGCATATAATCCACTCTAGAACCCTTATTACTTGAGACTTATAAAGAGCTGTATTGAAGACCATAGACAGTAGATGGATTGGAACGGTGAACTATCACGCGTGCCGCAAAGATCGACTTTAGGGCCAATCCTCTTTATAATATATACCAAGTGTTCACATTTCGATTCTCATCATTGGTATCTCGGTTATTAGAGGACATAGAGAAATGGAGAATGTTTTGCAAAATTCCACACTTGTGATAAATCTCATTTCAAAATCACTATAACTTTTTAAACTTCAAGATAATTTGAAAAAAAAACAAAATTTGTAGATTTAATTTCCTCAATAATTCGATAACACCTAATGTAACTGCTTCTAAAATTTTATAATGTTGAGACACTCTTTTGAAACTACCTTTTTTGTGTAAACAAAAACGCCTGACAGTCATTTGTTTCAAGTTATTAGTGTTTTTCATGAATAGTCATATTAGATTTCTGGTTAGTTCGACAGATTTTAAAAAGAGCTTTACAACGATGTTTAACATCCTGAAAAATTTTTAATCGTACAGGAGACATTAACGAAAAAATGAATCTTTAATATGAAATTATTATATTAAGCCATGCAACTAAACACCAATGAGAAATGAAATCGAAAAAAGTAATACTGTAAAATAACGAAAAGATACTAATGACTAATTGTTTATTAATAAAAAGCAGAATCCCAATAAAATTAGTAAGCCATGGGATTAAATGTCAAAGTGCGAAACAAAATTATAATGCAATTGTCAAAGTGCAATTAGTGTTACAGAGACTAAATAATTAAAATCTTATTTACTCATAATAATTGTTAAGTATTAAGATTAATAAACGAAAAAAACGAAAACTTCATTATACCTATCACTAGTGTAGGATACAGAAATTGACAATTAATTCACAGATTCTATGAAAATGTAACTTATATAAAGAGATCACAGCTATTTGTCTTTTTCACGATCCGCTCCATAATTTTTTGTTTATTCTAACAAAGACTTATTGTTTTCAAGTACTTCACAACTTGTCAAGTAATATAACCTAACCTTAAATTTACCTCCAAGCGTTACCAACTTAAATTTAATTATATTGGTTTTCTATCAAATTTTAGTAGTCGACTACGTAATTCCATCTTACAAAAATAATAATCAAGCTCGTACGAGGGAGCGTTTTTATATTCGCGGAATGAGCGGGTTGTAGAGGGGTG
Organism: Dermolepida albohirtum; assembly: GCA_031893035.1. Lineage (NCBI taxonomy): Eukaryota > Metazoa > Arthropoda > Insecta > Coleoptera > Scarabaeidae > Dermolepida > Dermolepida albohirtum. The sequence continues at coordinate 228,396 of JAVIWB010002288.1, read as the reverse complement.
AGTAAGCGCATTGGGGGCGTGGCCTGCGCAGCGACTCATGATTAGTATAAATACGAAGTTTCATTGTTATTAGACAGTTAGTCTTTGAGCTATCGTCAACCAAGTAACATAATCAGGAGTGAAAAGTGAAATATGGAAAAAATCGAATATCGTGCCGTTATAAAGTTCCTTACCAGGCAAGGAAAATCAGTCGCGACCATAATGAATGAGATGTCATTGGTTTACGGCGACTCTTGTCCAGGAAAAACCATGGTGTACAAGTGGCATAGTTTATTTAAACAAGGAAGGGAATCCCTTGAAGACGACCCGAGGCTGGGCAGGAGCGTTGAGGTGACCACGCCAGCACTTATCCAAAAAGTTGAACAAATTGTACTCGAAGATGCTCGACTAAAGAAGAAACAACTCGCAGAAATGGTTGGAGTATCCGATACAACAATTTTTAAAATCCTACACGATCATCTCGGCATGTCTAAGGTCAGCGCAAGATGGGTGCCGAGAATGATCACGCCGCCGCAAAAACAACAGCGCGTAGAGTGTTCGCGTGCATTTTTGGACCTCTGTAATGAAGACAAGGATGGTGTATTGAGTGGAATTGTTACTGGAGACGAAACTTGGGTTCATCATTATGAACCTGAGTCCAAACAAGACTCCATGCAGTGGCATAAAAAGGGCACAGCACCTCCCAAGAAATTTAAAGTGTCACAATCAGCTGGGCAACGGTATTTTGGGACTCGGAAGGAATATTGTTGATTGATTATAAAGATAAAGGTGTTTCTATAACCGGAGAATATTACGCTTCAATATTAGAGCGACTAAAAGAAGCCATTAAAGAGAAAAGACGGGGAAAATTGACAAAAGGTGTTCTGCTTTTGCACGACAACGCGCCCGTCCACAAGAGCCGCGTTGCGTTAGCTGCCCTGCATAAGGTGGGCTTCGAAATTGTGAATCACCCACACTACAGCCCAGACCTGGCCCCGAGTGATTATTACCTGTTTCCGAAAATGAAAAAAGAGCTGTGGGGTAAAAAATTTACTGCCGATGATGAAGTCAAGGAGGTAGTTTCGGCGTATTTTGCAGATAAAGAGAAATCATTTTTTTATGAGGGTATAAATAAATTAATTGAAAGATGTGAAAAATGTATCCGTCTTGCAGGTGAATATATTGAAAAAGAAAAATAATTTGGTTTTTTTATTTCCACCCCTTGGCCCCCATTCCGCGAATATAAAAACGCTCCCTCGTATGTACTTCGTTAGAATTACTTGAAGTGGTTTTTAAAGCTAAATATAAAACTAATCCCTTGAATGGGGTGGTGGAAGAGTGTAATGCAGTTAATATACGGGGACAGAAAAACGTCAACCAATCAATACAGTCCTTTTAACTGTTTTAAGACTATTATTATAAATTATTATTATGTATTTGAGTTATATTAAATAACCATATTACTATTACTCACAAATTAAATTAGTGAATAATAAACAAACACAAGAAAAGAGAGTATTTATTTCTGTATTACTGACAACACAAAGAAGAGTGTTTGCATACTGCTGCAGATTATAGTATTATTGTTGATATATATACAGAGTATTTCACTGTTTTATATGGTATAAAGTATCTAGACGTTGAACCAAAGAGCTGTTTATAATCGAATGAAATGAGGCGTAAAAATAATTAGCTAGTCCTGAGTGCCTAAAGATAAACAGGTTATATCAGTTCCAAGATTCAAACTCAAATATCATATACATTTTCTAGACCTTGGATATTCAATTTATTCAAGCCAAGGACTAAAAGTGAAATGAACAACTTAGAGAATTTAAGTAGCTTCGACACGCCAATTTGAAGATTCGTTACGGAGATGAGTAAGCTGTTGTTCAAGTGGATAACATACTTTAATCTGAATAATTATCATACCTCCCTCTCTCGTCCACTGTACTGAACGAATTAATTGCTTATTACGACAGTGGACGAGAGAGGAAGGCATGATGATTATTTGTTATTTTTCTGTATCGAAATGATATGATGAACACTTTATTATTAATAATGATTAACATACTTTAATATGTTAGAGAGTGGAACACCACTGCCAAAACAGTAACTTTTTAGTCGCGTTTCTATCAGCATTGGCCGACATAAACGTCTGAACCTGCTTATGTATGTAGGTATATAGTTGAATGTGTTTATTACACATATATTGGGTCTGGGAAAAAGTTCGTGGCGTTTTTCCCGATAGATGGCATTGGTTGCCGATAACTAAAGAACAACAAGTCACAGCGACACCAAAATCCGACGGCTCGTTTTTTAGATGACCTTCCGAACGTTAGTTTGAGCGTAGAAACATTGTAATCGGTGCAGTGGTTGCAAAGTTATTCGCACTTGAAAATGGAGAAGAATAATGAGAAATTTCGCTATATTCTGCAATATTATTATGATAAGGGGAAGAACGCTGCGCAGGCTTGTGATAAAATTTGTGCTGTGTACGGTGAAGGTACTTTATCGAAATCTGTTGCGCGGAAATGGTTCGCTCGCTTTCGTTCTGGAAATTTCAATGTGAAAGATGAGTCACGCTCCGGTCGTCCAATCACTGAAAAATCTGATGAAATTCTTGAAAAAGTCCAACAAGATAAGCATATCAGCAGTGTCGATATTGGCATGGAGCTAGGCATTGACCACAAAACTGTTTTGAACCATTTACACAAAGCTGGTTACAAAAAAAAGCTTGACGTATGGGTTCCTCATGAGTTGAGCGTGAAAAACATGATGGACCGAATTAACATCTGCGATGCGCTGCTGAAACGGAATGAAATCGAGCCGTTTCTGAAACGTTTAATAACCGGAGATGAAAAATGGATTACGTACGATAATCGGAAGCGTAAAAGATCGTGGATAAAGGATGGTGAGCCGTCACAAGCGTTCGCTAAGCCAACATTGACGCCAAAAAAAGTGATGCTGTGTGTATGGTGGGACTGGAGGGGAATACTACGAGTATTCCAACTGGTCAGACGATTGACTCTCAACTGTGCACAATTAGAGAGATTACGCCAGGCGATTGAAAGAAAACGGCCCGAATTGATTAATAGGAAAGGTGTTGTCTTCCATATGACAACGCCCGACCACACACTTCTTTGATGACCCGTCAAAAATTGAGAGAGTTTGGTTGGGAAGTTTTGATGCACCCACCTTACAGTCCGGATATAGCACCCTCTGACTATCATCTGTTTCGATCTCTGCAGAACTCTCTCAATGGAATTAAGTTGGTTTCAAAAGAAGCCTGTGAAAACTACTTGATTCAGTTTTTCGACCAGAAACCACAGAAGTTTTTCACCGATGGGATCATGGATCTACCAAAAAAATGGCGAAACATTGTCGATAATAATGGAGCATATTCGGTTTAAATGAATTCGTCCACGCGCCATGCGGGGACCAGTTGAATTTTACTGAAAAAACGCCACGAACTTTTTCCCAGACCCAATATTTATCTCTTATTTATATTATATATGACACTAAAATATTAGATTGAATGAATAATTACTAAGGCAGCTTGTGTCTACGTGCGTACAAGATTGTTTTAATTAAAAAGCTCAAATCAAACGAATATTCGTTGTGTCGTAGATTCAGTAATTGTACCTTAGAGAAATTTAAATATGAATCCGAATCTCATAAGACAATCAGCTTCAGCGAAGAAGTTCACTTTCGCGTTAATGGCTTTGTGAATAAGCAAAACTATCGTACCAGGTCTGAAAATCAGCCAGCACTAATGCATTAAGAAGCAGTACATCCACTTAAACTTATTGCCAGGTGCACATTTCATCTTTGATGTATAGGTGGATTTTACTTACTTTTGAATGATGCCAGCAATTCCGTTACTGTAAATGAAATTTGCTATAGTTCAAAGTTTATTGAATTTCTAGCCCGAATTCGATGCTTTCGACTTCGACATGTGGTTTCAACTAGACAGTGGCACTTATAATATTACCAATCGAATAATTAACTTACTAAAAGGGAAGCTTGGTGAAATGAAAAAGTCAATTATCCTCTACATTCATGCTATTTACCACTCATAGATTTCCTTTCTGTGGGACTATGTTAATCTGTTTTAGTTTATGCCAACAAACTAGCAGCATTACACGACTTGTAGATCAACACTAAAACTGTCCTTGCTGACAATCCACTCAATTTATATGAAGAAGGTTATGAAAAATTGAGTTTAACGGCTTCATTCCTATCAAAGCTATCATAGAAGACATTTGAATGAAGTTATGTACCATCAATAATAGTATTAACTGTGCTTTTCACCGAAGTAAAGATTATCCTAAATTTATACATCTATGAATGTTAAAAGGAATCATTCTATTATTAATAACACCCTATCTACTACATATGTTTCATGGATAGACCAATCATCAGGATGATTATTCATTATACATCTATGTTTTATTTTGAAAGCGAATGCGTCGCTCTTGACGATAAACGTTGACAGTCAAGGTGGTGCAATACTTGCGCAATATTGTACATTCTTTCTAAAAGAAATAAAATATTTTTACTTATTACTGCGCAACTTCGCGTGATATTAAATTATGTACTCGCAAAAAGTGGGGATCAGGCTTGCAAAAAAACAGCCACTTCCATCCATCTAAAATTGTGTGATAATTTTTCCATGTAGACGAATTTTATATCTAATATTACTTTTATAACACAAGTACAGTAATAAACTATTAGGTGCGCAACTAAGTTCTCGCTATTTTTTTGGTGAAAATGCAACTTTATTGTGAAAAAATGTTTACAAATGAATCATTCAAAATATTGCCCATCGCCAGCGACAACTTTTTCCCATCTTTCTGGCAGAGCTCGAATACCGTCACGGTAGAAGTGATCGTCGTTTGAGGCTATCCACGAATCAAGCCATTTTGAGATGTCTTCATATGAGCGGAACTGCTGATTAGCCAAACCATGTGCCATCAAACGGAACAAGTAATAATCGGACGGCGCAATATCTAGGGAATATGACCGGTGGGGTAGGACCTCCCATTTAAGCGTTTCTAAGTAGGTTTCAACGGGTTTGGCAACGTGAGGCCGAGCGTTGTCATGCTGTAAAATCACTTTTTCGTGCCTCTGCTCGTATTGTGGCCACTTTTCGCGCAGTGCTCGGCTCAATTGCATCAATTGAGTTCGATACCGTTCTCTATTGATGGTTTCGTTCGGTTTCAACAGCTCATAATAAATGACACCGCCCTTGTCTCACCAAATACACAGCAAAATCTTCGCAGCGTGAATATTCGGCCGAACCGACGACGTAGAAGCATGACCGGCCAGTCTCCATGATTTTGTTCTTTTTGGGTTGCTGCAATGAATCCATTCTTCATCACCCGTAACGATGCGATGAAGAAAACCCTTCCTTTTTTGACGCTGGAGCAGTTGTTAACAGGCGAAAAAACGACGCTCAACGTCTCTTGGCTTCAAATAATAAGGAACCCAAGTTCCTTGTTTTTGAATCATTCCCAACGCATGCAATCTCTGGGAAATGGCTTGACTGAAGCAAGCTCTTTTTGCGTTTGGCACGGATCCTCATTGAGCAATGCCCCCAATTCAGCGTCTTCGAAGGTTTTTGGTCTTCCTTCACCCGAACGGTCGTCAACATCGAAATCACCGTCTTTGAAGCGACGGAACCAATCACGGCACGTTGTTCACTTAGAGCAGCATCTCCGTAAACTTTTTGGAGTTCTCGATGCGCTTTAGCCGCCGTTTTCTTCGAATGAAAGAAGAAAAGCAACGCTTCCCGCAAATGACGATTATTTGGCACAAAATCAGACATTTTCACACAACCAAAAGTATATGACGCAAAAACAAAATCACTAATGTGTCAAAGCGATTTGTTTACCATATGTCTAAGCTTGGTTCATAACGTTTTGGTTATGTCACAGTCGACCAGCACTTACTACTGGAGCCATCTCTTGAAAAACAGCGAGAACTTAGTTGCGCACCTCATAGTTTCTATAAAAATTTAATTCTGAACACGAAAATATTAATTTCACGATTACATGCGTGTAATATATTAATTTTACTAAGTTACGAGAGAAAATTATATAAGATCACGTTATTAAGTTACAATGTTTGCAATTTAAACTTTGCTATTACTAATTAAAGCTTTTATTTATGTAGTTGATACATTCACAAAACAAATTTTAACGTATTACATTCCTAATTACCGAAGCTCCGTATAAGCTAGCAGTGCGCGTAGTCCCGCATGTAACTACGATCTTCCTCGAAAACGAGCAGGTAATGCTAGTTAATTCATTAAAATTCCCCTCTGTTTATCTTCAGGATAATACGTTCTATAATACATTTACCTTCTTTCAGCCTCTGAACGCACTACCGTCAATTTACACAATTTTTCTTTTTCTCTTCCTACCATCTAATATCTAACAGTCATTTTTCACAACGACCTCCCTTGTCGCTAAAAATATTTGATATTTCCGTGAAATTCACTTCATACACAAGGAAAGTCTTGATATTTTAAGTTTACACTGCCAGTCACGTAAGATAAATGTCTGTTTTCAATATTAGAATATATTATATTGCCTAATATTGTAGGCACTTTTGAATATGAGTAAGTCTTTGCACAATATGTTCTAATCTGTTAATAAAGTATGATAAACATTTCTGATTTGTAGTATTATTAGTATAAAGAGATTATTTTATGAGGTTCGTCGAATTTTCATTGAACCCAAAATTTATTAGTTTCTGAACAGATAAAATAGATGATCTAATCAGGAATATATTCTCCTCCACTATTTGTTTATATTCTTCCAAGGAATGGATATTTTTTTCCACGCGGAAGAAATCGTCAATTTTGAAAGACATCGTTATGAAAGGATATTTCTCTAATGTTGTTAGCTAGATAACAGGAGAATAAGACTGTTGGGGAATGGTCATCTAGCCCAGTTCTTAAATAGCCGCTTTTGTAACCAGTATGAGGGTGTGCAGAACGACTGAATTTTGTCATGAGCTTTTTTTTTCTTGAACTGCTACCTCAAGCCGACAGAGTTGTTGACGGCAGTGCTGTGTACATTCTTTGACAGCAATTCATCTTTTTTGTCCCACCAGATGTACACATTAGCTTACACGGATGAGGATCAGGTTTAGCTCGGGATGTTGCTTTTTTGTTAGCGCTTCATTCTTTCTGTTCTTGCCGTTAACAGGGCGGCACCATTTTTCATCGTCGGTAATAATATAGGATAAAAATGGTCGATGTTGTTGATGAGCTAAACGATGACAGTCCAGCAAAGAGGCACACATGTTGCGACGATGTTTCTTGTTGTTGTTGGTCAAAACATGCGGCAGAGAGTGGCGTAGTGTATTACGAACTGTTGAAAACTGGTGAAACAGTTAATATTGATTGCTACTGACAACAAATCATATACAAAATATTTGAACCAAGCATTGATAGATAAACGTCCAGAATGGGCCCAAAGACACAATAAATCAATTTCATAGCACGATAACGCGAACTCTCATACATCAAAACCGGTCAAGGAAGCGTTGAAAGCTCTTGGATGGGACATAATATCGCACCCGCTAAATGATTTGTGCATTTCTAGTTATTCAGTAAAATGCGTTTCCTTATATTCTAAGACATACTTATTTTTCAACTTCAAGTCATTTATATGTTCTTTAGTAAACCATATTGGATAAGTACTTATACAAACATGTTCCAACGGCGCAAATAAGTTAAGGTAATCATATATTTTGGCATACAAATCATTACATGCTGGGTCAACATCTTTCATTAAAGAAGACATGTTCAAGCAAATCAGTTATTATTTTTCTGCTTCATCCTCTAATGTTGGTAATAAAGAGAAAGAAGTCATGTACGAGATTGTGGACGGTAGACTTTTACTTTACATACTTACAAAATTATTAGTTAAAACTCTGACAACATATTGTGGATGATAAAAATAGTTATCATTCACATATAAAACGCCAGATACTCTCCTATCTCTCTGTCTAGACCCCAAAAAAAATGAAATAAATCGCTAGGATAAATTGTAATTGATTCTTCAACATTTCTCAGATAATTGTCATACATACACAAAAGTTCACGATTTGATTTAAATTATTTTTAACGGTAGAAATCGCGTGCGGAATGTGTTTTCGTGCGGGTATTTTTGCCGTAGTTTTCCAGGTGCGACACTGTTTAATTATCTGCTGATGATGACAACTTAGTTGTCGAAATACGTATACAAAAAACAAAAATTAATGTGGAATATATATCAACCTTCAGTGATTAAGTTAATCAACCACAAGCTCCATCAAAATTACCGTTAACATCTGTAAGTTTTGCATTTTGCCATCTTTCTGATGAGAACATCACATCGGTCTCGTAAAACTTATCTTTACTTGTAACTTTAGACGTCCTCATTGAAAATAAATGTTGTCCAATTTAAATAAATCTGTTGAGATCGGAATACGCTGTAATCAGAGAGTGCTAGATCTGGCAAATATGGTAGGTGTCGTAGCAAATCATATTCAAACTCTAATAGCCTCCTAGAAGTTATCAAACATGTATGAAATCTGCCGTTATCATGCTTAACCCTTTCTGTTAATCAATTATAACCGCCTGTGTTTTATGGAGTTACTCGATTTATCCAATTGGTGACGATATACATCTGAATTAATTGCGGAATTATCTGGTAGAAGCAAGAAAAAAATAATTTCGTTGAAGTCACATCGAACAGAAAAAATCAATTTTTCTAAGGAATATTGTAATTCGCAGTGCTTTGAGACGACTCATTCTTTCTGTTCCGTGATTGTTTGCGTTCACTACAACCCGTTTTTCATCCTCAGTTATGATTCGCTTCAGAAATGAATCATTTTCTTCATATTTTAGTAGCAACAACTTCTCTTATTGCTATAAATACCATACTTTTTCCATCATCAGCTTCAACTGGCCATCCAGAACGAGGTACATCTTTGACTAGGAAATTACTAGAACGAAATTATGTCTTTTCCATATACATCACCTAACTTTTTCCTTGCTTTGATTGCGTTCTTACAAGTTTAGTAATAACAAATCAAAATATACTAAAAATGACACTTTTTATTTCCCATTTTCAATATCACGGCAAACATGCAACCACAGAAAATCAAAAACTTTTTCTTTATAAATAAGTTTTGGAGTACGAGCTGTCCAAATACATGACAGTGGGCTTTCGACTCAAGTTGGCTAATTATAAATGTAACTAATAACTCTCGCGAAAAAAAATGAAAATTCTTTCCGGAAAACCCAATAATTACATCTCCATGAATGCGTTTTATGAATTAGAAATATGTATGAATTTCCAAGAGTCCAATGATTACGTTGTGGAAAATCCACTTACACACATGATTTTCAAAACAAAACAGTTATAAACATTTCACTACACCAAGGCCAAATTATGGTCTAATTTCATTAAAATGGCAAGCATTATTATGAACGGAAAACCCATTAATTATCGTAAACAACTATACAAACAAGTTTATCTTAACACACTCATTAACCACAAATCAATAAAATAATATTACAGACATTTACGACTTTATACGATGTGAAAATGATGTGAAAAGAAAATTCTAAGCAAATAGACCTCCATTTATCACTTTCATGTGGCTTAATTAAATTGAAACCTTCATATCTAAGCGCCACCCTTTCTCGTTAATTAGATACAGGAAATAATCCTTTGTTCGTCACTTGTGCATGGAAGGAAACCTTTTCCGAAAAGCCTTTCATTACCATGAACTGCTCTTGGTGTACCTATATACATGTAATGTAGATATTTTTCGCTCAGACTTTCTTTAAAATAATGAAAGGTTTCATTTGCAAGCAAAGCACGAAGCCAATAATGCCATAATATGTTCGTCGTATAAGTGAGAATGTACTTAAATGTTTAGTAATATACCCGACTAACACCTAATAAACAATAATTCAATATATCTAGCGCTAAAGTTCATCTTAGTTCCTGTCCCCAAACTAACTTTGTAAAGGTATTTGCATCCTTTATTGTTATTACAAGAATGTTAACTTTCAAGTAATAACTAAAGACGATAGAAAAACTGCTAGTCTACCTAATAATTTATATGTACACATACACATATAATGTGATTATACAATGGTGATGGGGAATATTAAGTTTTAATAATAATAATAATATTCTTTATTGTCCAACAGAATAAGACATTTATAAAATAAATCCTATAGAGTAAGTACAGTGAAGTAGAAATAAATAAACATTATCAAGATATAAACAGACCAGCACTCGAATAAAGGGTTTATTTCCCAAAAAAGGGGTAAGGACACATCCTGTTAGCGTTCCTGCACATATGAAACAGCGGTGCCGCTAGGAGAACATTAGTCCTAGCTCTCGGAATGAGGTAGTACCAGAGGTAGTACCAGTAAACAAACTTGAGCGAACAATGGCGGGGCATCCACACCACTATTAACCAAGTCAATAAGAAATTTGGCACTTGCAGCATCCCACCGGCAAGACAGGAATTGGAAGTTATGCCTTTCCAGTAAGCTCTCACAATCCACCCCCGCAGTGGGTATGTACCATCAAGACGATAGGATAACTCTATTCTGGATTCTCTTCAGAAACAGACTCTAAATATATATATATATATACAGTGAGGAAACCAGGCCTCCGAGGCATACTCAAGCCTAGTGCGAACAAATGCATAATATATAGCCTAAAGAGCATCAATATTATTGAACTGCGGATAGGAACGGACTAGAAAACCCAGAAATCGAAATGTCGAAGCACATTCGGCAGTGATGTGGCCTGTAAACTCCAATTTGGAGTGAAACATGTCCCCCAAGATCCATAGTCACCGACTTTCTTAAGACGGTGGCGTTGTTAATAGTATACTGTTTCTGTCACTTATCAACATTAACAGTTATATCATTCTATACCCACCAATTATTGATTATATCAAGATTATGTTGCAGAATCTGGCAGTTAGCATTAGTAGTTACATTAGAGAAAATTTTTAAGTCGTCGGCGCATGTTAAGACTTTACAAGTTAGACGTTGAAAGAGGTCGCTTATGAAGACATTAAATAGTACAGGTTCCAAAGTAGATCCCTGTGGAACACCAGAAGACACAGTGTATACATTTGACGAGAATCCATTACACGATACATAGCAACTTCTAGTGTGTAGATAAGAAGCTATTAGATTAATTACGTTTTGACACAATCCAAAGCAGGCCAACTTAGAAACTAAGTGAGTGGTTAATTCTATCAAAAGCCTTCGCGAAATTAATGTAAATGACATCGACTTGTTGCCTGTTGTACATTGATTCACTAATGAATTGTGTTATTTCCACCAAGTTGGAGACAGTAGATCTGCCAGCAATAAAACCGTGCTGCTGGGGAGAGATGAAGGGTTTCAAGCAGTTATTAAGTTTACGATGAAGTATATAATCAAATATATTAGCACAGTTGGACAGAATACTAATTGGTCGATAGTTATGCACAGAACATCGACCACCTTTTTTTTAAAAACTGGAATGATTCTAGTGATTTTCCAAAAAACAGAAAAAGTTGAAGTCTCCATGATCAAATTAAAGATGATAGCAAGTGGTTGGCACAAAACTGAAACACAATCTCTAATGAAGAAGCTTAGAAGTCCATCGTAACCCAATGCCAAATCAGTCTTGAACCGCCGAATTCTCTGACGAACCTCACTTGATGTGAACGGAGTATAGTGTGTTAAAACGCAGGTTATTGGATCCGGTGTTTGGATGAGCAGTGCTCGGTCGACAAAAAAAGTTTTATGTACGAGGTACGAGGCCGATAATTTCATATAATAATATGCTCGTCGTATAATTGAGAATATACCTAAATGTCTAATAATATATGCGAAACACGCGACCTAACATCTAATAAACACTAATTCAAGATATCTAACACTAAAGCTCTTAGTTCCTGTCCCCAAACTAACTTTGTAAAGGTATTTGCATCCTCTCTTGCAAGGACGTTAACATTCAAGTAATAACTAGAAACGATAGAAAAACTTCTGGCATAACTAATAACTTATATGTATACATGTACCATATGTATGTGATCATGCAATGCTGATAGGAATATTAAGTTTTACATGTAACAAAGCACGAAGCCGATAATACCATAATATTCTCGTCGTGTAAATGAGAATATACTTAATGTTTAGTAATACATGCGAAACACGCGACCTAACACCTAATAAACAATAATTCAAGATATCTAACGCTTAAGTTCATCTTAGTTCCTGTCCCAAACTAACTTTGTAAAGGTATTTGCATCCTCTCTTATAAGTATGTTTACATGCAAGTAATAACCAGAGACGACAGAAAATCTTCTCGCATAACTAATAAATATTAAAACAACATGATAGTTATATTAATGTAATGAAGTAAATATAATTCAGATAATGACTTCTGAAATTATAGTCATTTTTAGTTTAAGTTATTATTATTTAATACCAATTAAATTATAGTATCAGTTTATTCTAAATTTACTAAACTATCAAAATTTATTGTTTAAAATACTATCAAAATAAGAACTTATATGTCAAATATATTAGATGTTATACGAGGTCTAACAATTAAATAACGAGAATGCGCTCCTTCCATCATGTAGCCAAATCAGGCGAGACTGTAATTGGAATATCGCTGACCTTGATAATTCCAAAGCAACAACACGTAGTTTCGTCTCTCTGTCTGCTTTAGTTTACTTTTAAGCTTTAATTATAATGATAATAGGTTATGCACAATTTATTCATATATATATATATATATATATATATATTAAACATGTCAGAAAATAACTCAATTTATAGAAAAAAAACAACCAGAAAATTGTGTACTTGCCTGTGTTCCCTTGTTAGCACGGTAAAAACTAATTTATTCTAATGGTCAATTTATCGCATCCACTAAGGGTTACTTGCAAATTAATAATACATATTATGAAAACTTATTCTCCTTAATGCAAAGGGTACTAGGAAAGTTTTGCAATATGACGCAATGATGAATCGTAGGAAGCTGCTTGTTGCTGCATGTTGAGACATGTTCATACGTGGATAGTAGCCGCCGCGCCATATCGATTGGCTCAGTTATTCATTAGCAGTGAGAGTGTAAAGTCCTTGCGATGGCTTGGTGGTCACGAAATGAGATAAGGGTAGTTTTGCGTTATAATTTCGTGCGTGGTTTAAACATAAGCCAATGCTTCAAAGAAATGACTCTTGCACTAGGTGATGTTTGTCCACATCGCACAACGATATTCAGGTGATATAGAGAATTCCAAAGGGGAAATTTAACTGCGCAGGATGCTGAGGGGTCAGGAAGGCTACGAATGTCAGTTACGGAAGAAAACGTTACTACTGTGAGGAAAACGCTTGGCAAGGACAGGCGAGTGACATACCAATAAACAGAGGGTACTTCAGGTCTAAATGCACCAGCAATTCGTTCGATTCTGTATGATCGTTTGCAGGTGAAGCAACTTTGTTCTCTCTGGGTGCCGCATCGACGGACTGAAGAGCAGATGACACGACGTGTGACTTGGTGCCGGGAGATGCTAAAAAAGTTTAATAAGGGACAATCTCGGTATGTGAACAACATCGTGATGGGTGACGAGACTTGGTTGTACTATTACGATGTGCCGACCAAAGCTCAAAACAAAGTTTGGGTCTTTGATGATGAGGACACACCCGTAGTTGGCAGAAAATCCCGATCGGTAAAGAAGAAAATGATAGCTGTATTTTCCAAATCGAGTTGAATTGTGGAACACGTCGTTTTGGACACACAGAAGATAGTCACAGCTAAGTGGTATACTGAACAGTGCCTGCCTAAAGTCATTGGATCTATTAAGAACCTGCGGCCAAAGTCAAGAATGGACACCTGGCTCCTCAATCACGATAATGCTCCAGCTTACCGCGCCAAAGCCTGCACCGAATATTTGACCATGACAGGATTGAAACTTCAGGAGCACCCTCCCTACAGTTGTTCCCTGCGAATTTGCACTGTTCCCGCATGTGAAAATTAAGCTAAAAGGGAGGCGGTTTTCCAGTGATGAGGACTTTCTACGGGCTTGGGATAACAAGTGTGCTTTACTCCCTAGTGAGACTTGGCAGAACTGGTTTAAAGATTGGTTTCGAGGGATGGAAAAGTGTATTGAGAGTAGAAGAAGTTACTTTGAAAAAATTAAATAAACAAAGCTATATTACAAAACTTTCCTAGTATCCTTTGTATTGGAAAAATTATCTTCACCAATTTGTTACATACCAGCCAAAAATCCAATTCATATCCTGTCCTGCATACAACTAAATACGCAAAAACATGCCTTACTCCTAAATGCACGTTCTCTAGGTGATATTAGAAGAGAACATAAGCACTTACTGAAATGTTTTGCGAAATTAAAATTCAGCAAAATATGCACATACAATAGACTTAAAATGAATAGTTAGTATAAGTTTCAACAACATTTGTTGAAATTGCTAATTGTTTCTTTAATTAACAATGCTGTAAAACTGTCAAATAATAAATATAATGTTTCCTTAGCAATTTTCATTAATTTTTTAAAGAAAATTTAAAATAAACGTTCTGATAAGACTACTTTTGAAAAATTGTTAAAATCCAGTAAATAGATATCTGCTTCTGGGTTTCCGGGCTGGAACCGCGTCACTAGTATATCTGCCGACGTTTCGTACCCATTTGTATGGGACATCTTCAGGGCTGAACTACTGCACTGAAAACAGTTTTCCACTTTTTTTTCCTACTTTTCCAGACCTTGTCCCGTTCAGCCATCACCTTTTTGCGTCAATGCAACACGCGCTTGCAAAGCAGCACTTCATCAATTGGAAAAATGGCGATGAATGGTTTTACTCAAAGGACAAATAATATTTTGGGATGACATCCCAAAGATGTGTAGAATCAAATAGCTAATTCTTTGAATAAATAAATTTTTCCATTTTCTTGAAAATTTTGTAGTTTTTTTTTTCGAAAGAAACTGGTAATGACTGTCCGATACACCTAGTAGATATTTTCAGATTACATACACGTAACAGGACTAAATTGTAGATTAACACCAATACACATATTCTTATGCCTAGGCTGCTGTAAGACCGTCAGTTAACCCCAGAGTTCTTGTCTCGTGTTATCGCAATGACCACACAGCGATTCTCGGTAGTAGATTATATCATTTTAAGGAGAAGGATTTTTATATTAGCTACTAAACTTTTTACCTTAATTAAAAATAGAATTACATATGCTCATTTAGTTTTTATGACGTGTTATTAAATTTAAGTAGCTTAGCCTCGTAAAATGTTAACAATGAAAGAAATCTCGTCGTCCAAATATGAAAACGTGTTTTTGTAAATTATTCTTTCCCCGAGATTTTATTATTTCATTACGGAAAAAATGTTTAGTATTACGACCATATTATCGCGCTATAAAACATCTGATGATAATGGATGCTTTATAACTGTACATGTCTTAAAGAGATGGACGAATGGATAACACGTTTTAATGATGAAGTTGGTAAAAATTCAGTGACTAGAGAAAAGATACCGTAAACTAAATGTTAACGAATGAGGGAAATTATCCTTAGAGTATACAAAGTATTTTTACGTGAGAAATTACGACAATATATGTATGTGGTGTTTTAATTTAAAATATCTTTTCGTGAAAGAGATATAAAAATACAATACGTGCTCCGTTATTTAGAAAATTATGTATTTCTGAACAAGTATTTGGCATTCAAACTGCCTCAATTTACTGAGTTTTTTTTTGTCCAACATAAAGATAAAGTTTCATATGTTGTTTAGTTAATAATTATTATATTTGAATTTCATCCATAAAGAATATATACTAATTCTTCTAAAGTCAAATGAAGAATAAAAATTAACTATTTACATTAATTCCATTTACTATCGGTTCATCAACAAGAATTTCCCTTTCTTTCATTTCGCTTTATTTTCAATTTATAAGAACATTGATAATAGAACTTACCGTGTTTAGTAAAGAGTGGTTTTTTTGGAGGCGGAGAATTTTAAACTGTCAGTATTGTTTTCTGTGACAACCGATTTGGCAGTTCTCGTTTGTTTTGGAGTTAGTTTTTTGGTTCTCAACGGTACAGATCGCGACCGGAGTTTGTTTTCGCACAGGTAGTTTTCGCCGTGGTTTACGAGGTGCGACACTTTGCAATTATCTGCTGATGATGACAACTTGGTTGTCGAAATGCATTTACAGAATTACGAAAGTTAATGTGGAAAGGGGTTATATATCAACCTTAGTGATTAAGTTAATCAACCACAGGCTCCATCAAATTCAACTTAGTTTGGTTTGGCAATTCGTCATGAATAGACTCACGACGGAGCAATATTTGCAAATTGTTCAAATTTATTTTAGAAAACATGGTTCAATTCGAGAGATTCGTGCATTTTATAGTGCTCATAATCGTCCATCGGAGCGATTAATTCGAGAAACTAAATATAAACCGTTTTCGCAGTACTTTTACTCTAAACGATAATACGCATCCCGTAAGACGTCGTACAGTGCGCACACAACAAGCGTAGTGTTTTTAGTGTAAATAAATTATTTTCATATCCAATAAAAGTATTTATATTTACAATAATTTTTGGGCAAATAATAGGTAATGGTTACAGCTTATTTAAAGAACATTTATAAATTAGACACTTAGAATACGTATTCAGTGCTTACAAATGTAATTACGTGTTCTGTTATAATTAGCAAATTTCAAATTACTACATTATTACTGATTCAAATGCCTCAATTCGTCATCGTGCTCAACATAATTACTAACTTTTTCGTGTCTCAATTGTAAGGCATTAATATTGCAGCGCGCGATACAATTAATTTACCGAAAGAAACATTTGCCGAATGATTAATTTCACAATATGGCCTGTTAACTGGCGATCTCGTTTGTGCGATTTGGCGCCATTAGATTATTTTCTCTGGGGATATGTAGAGTCGCATGTCTATGCCGATAAACTTGAAACAATTGAGCACTTAGAAGCCAACATTCGACGCATTATTGCCGAAATATAGCCTGATTTACTGCGAAGAGTGTGTGAAAACTGAACCTCCAGATTATGTCATGTATGTATGCGCTAGCCGCGGCGGCTACATGCCCGAAATCATATTCAAACATTAATGCCATAAAATTATCTTTTAAATAAAGCGAATTTCATGGATATTAAAAACATTTTTCTGTGTTTAATTCATACGGTGTTTTTTTTTGCTTCCAAAAAAAAACACCATATGTATATATGCACGAACCATTCTCGTGCTTTCAATTATGTTAACACACAAATTACCTTGAGCAACTGGATCAGATTCTACTCATGCGGTAGGACTCATGGGACGGCCTGCAAAAACACTTTTTAAAAATTGTCTTAACTTTAGTCACTTTTTGTGTGTTTTTCGGTCCTGTGCGTAAAACCGAAAACCGTTTGTTCTATCACGTAGGGTTTTCTCACAAAAAAATGCATTTTAGGAATAAAAAAAAATATGGAATGTATATTTTATTTAACATTTTATTAAAATCATAAGTAACCAAACATTTTTCATGAAAACAATATAAAATTAGTAACACTGAATGATCTTCTTGTTTAATAGTTCTTGTAGAATCGTTTTCGCTTCCCATAAAAACTTCGTTTTGTGCTTCTTTTGCTGTGAACTGTCCCTATTTAACATCAAGCAGTAGTCCGCCATAATGTTAACATTCCACCTTTCTTGATATCGCTTTTACATTTCCTTTATATACTGGTGAAATCTTTCACCTTGTCCTCGCTGACAGCACCAAGATTGCCTATAAAGTAGTCTAGGTCTGAGTGGAAAAAATTTACTTTTAGGCTCAGAATATGTTCTTGAAGCTTTCCAACACTTCATCTACAATGCCCTGTAGTCGGGATCCTTTTCGTTCTAACACAAAATATAAAACGAAACACTTGCCACTTCAACAAAACTCAGAAAACACATGTGTACAGTACAGAGTCAAGAGACACACTGTATGAGGAAAGCAAACAAAATTCGACAGCTATTCAGTGTTGCCACCCGACCAAATTAATATTTCCCATGGCCAATCTAAACCTAATTTTAATTATTAAGATTAAACATTGTAATGCTTACTTGCCTCAAATGCTTAATTGTCGACAATTTCAAGTGAAAGTTGTTACTAAACTATGCGTGATGAAATTTTTTATTATTTTTTCCGTAATTGGCGTACAAAAATTATAAGAATCACTGATTATATTTTAAACAATTTTTCTATCACAGGTCTGTGTAATTAGATAGTTATTTGTAATATAAAATCTGATATTAGATTCTTTATTATAGTGTCACTCCTCTATCAACTATAGTTGTTAGTGGTTACTTGAATCTGTATTCTTTATCTTGAAGGATCCTGTGATCTGCTTCTAGAACACTAACGTGCTAGTAATTTGGGGAATTAGGAAAGGTTCCACTTACAAAATTACAAAAAAACTTAAAGGTGCCCGTAAAAGACTTTAGCAAATATTGAAGCTGAGATCCAAAATACGGCCAAGTCACACAGCAACTAATGTTTGGTAAAAAGAGGAAACAAATAAACATCAAAATTCAAAATGCCACGTTAAATGAATAACAAAACAATTTGGTCAAAACAAAAATTAACGAAAATTACATAAATTCTGAATGTGTAGTTTTCTTTTATATCTAATAAACGTACACGATACTCTGTTTTTTCCATTTTAACAAAACGACGTGTTGCTTCTTTTTCAATCAGCTGTAAAAAATAAACCAACCGATTTATCTAAATATCGGAATGTAAACATATAAACAGACAACCTAAATTACAGTGCATTTGTTTTACCAATTAGAACGCCACCTATGTGTCATTCTCACTACTTGTCAAACTATCCTCGTATTTGACGAAATTAAATATTACATTACTTGGAGCTAACTATATATAAATCCTAATGGCATATGTATGAAATTCTTTATCCAAATTAAACATTAATTACTATGTTTTGTGATGTTTCCTTTACAACTGCACATCAATATGAAATTTTATTTACATCGTCATTAATTTAAGTACAAATTGATCCACTAATATTAACATATGCAAATTCTACCTTGGTGTTCTCTCCTGGGCAAAACACAAGTGCTTCTCTTACACCAATCAATTAGGGATTGTAGCAATATTATTAGCCTCAAAATTTCAACTAGTTCGTTGGATGATTCACATAATTAACTAGCTTACATATTTATTTATAACTTGTATAAAGATTAAGTAATGATACTAGGACCAAGGACTAAAAAACTCAAATCGAAAAAAATGAAAAAATATCTCATTTATATAATAATATTTATGGGACCATACCTCTTTAATATAGAGAATCACACAAAAATATAATACTTGCGAAGATATCAGAATAGAAGAATTCTAAAGCAGTATGAAATCAAAAACAACGTGAATGTGAAATCCTATTCGGCTTGTTTCTTAAACCATATCTCATCACAAACACAACTAGTTTTACTAAATTTATTTTTACAATCCAACTAGCGCTGAAGGAAATTTTACACGCATAAAATAATACTAAATTATTCACGCATAACGTTTTATAAAGTATAAGGTATTAACTTTTTAACGACCTTTTGACAAGAGAGAATTTTTAAAAGTGTCAGCACGTAATTTATGTATTGGTGTGAGGGGAAAAATTAGCAACAAATTAGTGATACACGTGATCATTAATTAAAATACAAACTAGCTATAAAATTACTGAAAAAATATGGAAAACAAATACAAGGACATTTAAATAACTAAAATTAATTAGTAGTTGTAACAATGAAGAAAACAAAACCGTAATAATAATAACCAAGGTACAACTATGAATCCCTAGATGGCGTTAGAAAATTGTGAGGGGATAATTAGAAATGGCTTTAAAATAATTCAAAACAATCTTCTTCTAGACTTCCGGGATGGAACCGCGTCACTGGTATAACTGCCGACGTTTCGTACCTACTCGTATGGCACATCATCAGGGCTCAACTACTGCTACTGTCTGTCGCACTGAAACGTGGCAGTTTCGTCTTATATAGTAGGCCAAGTACTTATCAATCTCCCCTCGTAATTAAATAATATTTTATACGCTTAATCTTCCAAAGAACATATTAATATAATTAAATTCAACACCTTAGAGATTCGATTAAAAATTTATCCAATATAACCGTTGAACACGCAGCTACATATCTCACAACAAAACACTACCTTCCATTTATTAATGTACGACTAGCAAAACATAAAATAAATAACCAATTGTAATTGGACACAATTCTTAGAGTTAGATACACTTGTATATAATTCGAAATCATCGACCCAAAAAAGAAGACAAAAGAATGACAAAAAAATCTAATAGAGTATCATTAACAAAATAAAGCAAAAATTTAACTTAGAACTGAGCCTTGTGGTATGCCGAAAAGTACATAAAAACTAAAGAATCTGAAAACTAGTAACGTCAATTAGTCAAATACGAATACATTAATCCAAACAGAAAGAGGGTCAAGTAAAAATATCTAATTTAACTAATCCATTCGTGCTTTTATATTATTGTCTTTACATTATTCATCGCGTAAACGTAACTGTACAATACGGTAACATTGTACTGTTTCGTTTTTGTTAACAAATAAATTATGATCCGTGTTAACATAGTAGAGAGACTGTATAATATTAATTATTAGGTGTAAAATACGTTCCATTGTATTTAATAATTTGTTCCTTTTGTTAATATTGAATTGCGAAATAGTGTTGAAAATTCATGTCCATTATGTAGAAAACTTGTTAAGTTGTGGTTCCACGAAAATGAATATAATTTGCTATTCATCTGGGCATGCCTTTAATAAGATAATAATAAAATGAAAACGACAGCTTTTTATTTTAGCTTAAAAAATACTTATCGCGCAATTTAACCGAAAATAAGGCGATGTTCAGATTGCCATAATTTGCAGCATCTGTTCTTCCACTTAACCCCATACTTAACATAACTTACCACTAATAAAGAGAGAAACAACCATAATAATTTAGTCCACACAACCGGTAGGTCACTAATGTGTAACACCATAATCCAACTTAATGCAATCTATGTACGAGGTGTGGCTATTAAATAACGAGACTGACGCTGTAAAGCATTTTCTTTTGATTTCATTCATATTTACTTATTATCACCTTCAATATACACCCCTCCTCTATCCCTACAAAGCTCCATGCGAGTCTTCCATCGTTCGAAACAGTGCTGGAAGTCTTCTTCTGTCAGCTCCTTCGGGACGGGTGCTTTCACAGCTTCAACGGACTCAAATTTTATTCCCTTTAATTCAGATTTCACCTTAGGAAACAGATAGAAGTCGCACCGCGCAAGATCCGTCGAATAAGCCGGATTGTCTAACACTGGACTGCTGTACTTGGCTAGAAACCTCTTGACTGACAATGCAGAATTAGCCGGTGCACTGTCTTGGTGGAGAACCCATGACTTGTCCTTCCACAATTCCGGTCGTTTTTTCCTTATTCTTTCACGGAGTTGAGCAAGAACGTGAAGGTAGTAATATTGATTAATAGTCACTTAACTCTAATGCGAATGAAGGCTATGGCTTTACTGGTTTGTTTACCGAGACGAGAGGCACTGCATTCGAAAGAGAAGGCTTCACGATAAATAGCTGTCAGTCGTTGGCGTTTAGCGCATGCGCACTTCTTCTATACCAGCGTCAGTCTCGTTATTTAATAGCCACATCTAGTATGTAATTGAATCTATTGCTTCAGGAACAGTAAATTGGAAGTATTTCTTTTTAAATTCTACAACAAACGGACTTGCTTTTGTGTCATATGATACGGAGCTATATACAATGCATAACTTATGAGAAATATAACAACAGACTATTAATCACAACATCGCACTTGGATTCACGGTAATACAAATACTTACACGGAAAAAATTAGAGTCAGGTTCAGAAAACTTCATTAAAGAAGTTTGTAATATTCAAATTAAAGAAAATTTACAGTAACACAAGCAAAAGTCAGTTAATAATGAGTGGAACTCGATTAAAAGCCTTAGGTCGAAAGATTGTTTTTACGTAAAAGCAGATCAAGGAAATAAGTAATTTTGGACAAAATCTATTACTTTCAAAGAGTGAAAAATTTAATTTCAGAAGATCCATATGTTGAATCTAAGAAAAATCCGTTATCTAAAATTATTAGGGACATTAAAGACGTGTTCAAAAATATCCATGCCTTCTAACGAGATTTACAAATTAAGTGTGAGTAATCCGATTATCCCAAGAATGTATAGTTTACCAAAAATACACAAACCAGGTAACTCGGGGAGACCAATTTGTTTCGGATATTAACTTACCAACTTATTTGGTTTCAAAATGATTAGTGAATTAATTCAAGAATTTACCCGAAAAACTTAAAAGTTTGTGAGTTGCCAATTCGGTACAATTTATTCAAATCATCAAAGATTGTAAATTGGGAAATTTTAGTGTTATTCAACATAACGTCATTGTTTCTTTCGTTACCGATTTTAGATATTTTAAAATGTTTAGATTTAGATTTAAAATTGAACCCGAGAAAATAAATGAATATTTGCGATTGACGACTCTTTGTATGCCTCAAAATAATTTCCAATTGGAAAGGAAATTCTATGAGCAGAAGCAGGGAACAACAATGGGTAGTTGATTTTCTCCAATTATAGCGGATTTATTCACGATTACTTTTGAGGTTGAATTTAATCATAACGCCAAATATTTTCCAAGAGTATGGATTATATACGTAGATAGCATTTTTGCGATTTTCAACACGCAACTGTAACTTAGACGATTTCGTTAAGCAGTTGAGTTCAAAATTTCCGACGATCAAATTCACGGTGGAAAAAGAAAGCAATGATACCTTAACTTTCTTAGATACCCTAGTAAATAGAAACAATCATAAAATATTAATTGATATTTTCCGAAATGAAACTAAATTTAGATTTATCGCGGCGGATTCAAATTATAGCATGCAACAAAAGATGGTTTATTTCAATTTTCTTACCAATCGTTTGCTTAGTTTTTCACTAACAAAAATGAGATACGAAAGAGAATTAAATTATATTAAGAACATTGCGAGATACAACGGTTTTGATTCGAAAATAACCAATAAATTAATTGAGAAAGTTAACTTAAAAAAGACAATCCGACAAAACCATCGAGACAAGCAATTTATATGCTTACCAGTTCACCCGGTGGCGAAAAATTGAAATGGAGTTTTTGAAGAGCGCGGATTTTAGGTTACATCTCGGAAATTCTACTACTAATTCTGTCACAAATCATAAATTCTATAGTAAGTGCAGTCTCTGATTCTATGGAAGAAATCGAAAATCGCCTTTCTCCTTTTCGACATCGGGCTCGTCTACGACCATCGTGGGTCTACACACAAAAACAAAATGCATTCGAAAAAGCGATGTTGTTTCACTTTTCATCGTAGATGACATTATTCTAGTCTTAAGGCACGATACCGACTAAAGTGAGGCAGTATTTTTCTATGACCTGTCATTGACAATAAAATATTTCCACTTTGAGGTACCATGTCGATCTAAAAGGGCAAGCAATCTTAGTCTTCTATCCACCTGTTCGGTGATTATTTTAGATCGTCCAGAACCACGTCTATGATTTGCCTACCTCTTTGAGATCAATTGCACTAACAACGAATAATAATTGCATTTCTTTACATTTATCTAGTGATTTTGCGGAATGCAATACCTGCCTCATGTAGAGATAGGACTCCTTTCAAAATGCGAACTCTTGACATTTCAATACACTAATTCACATCTTTTGACTATTACAATCGGATAACAAAACTAAATTGATCAAAAATAAAAAAAAGAAAAACGAATCATTTCGTTAGTGTTTGTCAAAAAAAGACAAGATTTATTCCTCTCTTGCTATTTTTTTGTGATTTATTATTCTTAATACAGTAAACGTTTGTACAAAATTTTGTTTCAAAATATATACTTCTGAATTATTTTTTTATAATATAGTACATGTTTAGTAAAAAATACAATTTTTTTGTTTGTACTTGAATCAAGCATAGACTTCTAACATCTTCAAATAGTGAACCATCACCAAAAAGGCGCTGACTCAAATTTCGAATGAAATTCATCTCACGTAAATAATTACACATCCGTCTACGCAAAACACAAACATAAACTGTTGTGTTTGCAGAGCGAGAGAAACACAATTCGCGTTAAAGAAGTATATATGATTCTACCCGAACATAACTGCAGCTACGTTGGTTTAATAACGTTTATATTGTAAAACAACGCTCTTTGAAGCATATTCGGCTGCACTTTTTTCAAATAACTGCTTGATGTTTAATTTACATTTCTGTTATCTAATTATATACTAGTGTCCTTTTAGTTTTTTCTCATTTACTTATTTTTGTTGAGGGTCATTGTTATTATTACTAGTTATTATTAAGTCAAAATAATGTTCACAGCGGAGTATATAAAGATGGTTACACTTAATGTATCATTTAAAGTAGAATTTGTAATTCTACTTTAATATTTTAGAACAGATTTCATCATTAATAAGTACGTTATTATTTTTCTTGTTGTAATAGATATAAAATCGCTTACAATTTATGCCATCCAGTAAGGAATAAAAAATAAAACGAACTATTGAAGAATGCGCTTATTTAAAAATAAGCCACTATAAATAATTAGCCGAATGCATCTTCCTGTTAATATTCATGTTATGGTCAATTTTTTCTTATCTAGCGAAAGACGCAGTAATGGATTAAAATGGGGAGGCAATTACTTAAGTGCTATTGACCCGTCTAGGTTGTGGTGGGCATTCTACCATAAAATGACAAAAAAAGAAATGCAAATTAGTGGCAAAGTAATGTTACTCGTAACACAAGCAACACAGACGTTAAGAGCTACATATTTAGAGATAACTTTCCGTGGTTGCACGTTATTTCAATCTAGGAGTGAACTATTGTATTATAGTAAGTAGCTATGATGCTTGATAGAGAGAAGGACAAAGTGTCATCTCTTTCGATTTTCTTTCTATTTAAAATATTAATACGTAGCAAAATTACGAAACAATTTACTAAAAGTTTTCGAATATATCATCGAGCTTATTTTAGTAGTAACAAAAATATATGTATGTAATACAATATTTTTTAAGAAAACTAAATTATTTAATTTCTAATTGTACTATACGAGGTGTACCTGAAAATCCGTTTTCCTAATAGATGTTGCTAGGCTTAATTATGCAATATTAAGATTTGACACATATGTCATTTTATTCTACTGACACCAGGCTTCGAAGCCATGTATGTTATATTTTGCGAAAGTAAAATTGCTATAGATTTATACCTCTTTGAAAATGTCGAGTTTCGTACCAGAAAAAAGTGCATTTACGACACACATTACTGTTCTTATTTAATCAAAAGAAAAACCTCTGAAAGTCATCGTTTGCTGGTAGAAAGTTACGGTGAGCATGCTTTAGCCATAAAAACATGTGGGGCGTGGTTCTAACAAATCAAAAGTGGTGATTTCGATAAGCAAGACAAAAAACGTCGTGGTAGACCGAAAAAGTTTGAAGATGAGAAACTGCAGGAGTTACTGGATGAACACCCAACCCAAGCTCAAAAACAGTCGGTAGAAGCGTTAAATGTGACCCAAGAAACGATTGGCGACCGATTAAGAGAAACGGGAAAAATCCAAAAGATGAGAAAATGGGTGCCACGTCAATTGAATGACAAGCAAATGGAAAATCAAGAACTCGTCTGTGAAATGCTGCTTCAAAAGTATGATCGGAAGTCATTTCTGCATCGAATAGGGTGATTAAAAATGGATTTATTTTAAAAACCCTAAGCGCAAAAATCATGGTTATCACCTGGCAAAGCCGGCCCGTCGACTCCAAGGCTAATTCCTTTTGGTCGCAAGACAATGCTCTGTGTTTGGTGGGACCAGAGTGGCGTAGTGTATTGCGCACCGTTGAAACCTGATGAAATGTTAATACTGATCGCTATCGACAACAATTTATCAATTTGACCATGCATTGATAGAAAAGCGTCCAGAATGGGCCTGAAGACACTGTAAAATGATTTTACGCCACGATAACGCGCTGTCTGATACAGCAAAACCCGTCAAGAAGGCGTTGAAAGAACTTGGATAGGACATAATATTGGGTTGGCAACTAAGCACTTTCGGTTTTTACTGATAGAAAGCGTTGCTTTATTTTTTGTATAACGTATGTTAGTGCTGTACTTTACCGTTTGTCGCGTGATACTAGTTACATTGACGTAACTTCAGAAGTAAGTAGTGCGTGATTTTTATTAAAGCTATTAGTTGTGGGTTAATTTTAAATGGAGTGCAGAAACGAACATTTTCGACATATTTTACTATTTTATTTCCGTAAAGGAAAGAAAGCTGCTGCGGCTCACAAAAAGATACGTGAAGTTTATGGTGCTAATTGCTTAACAGAGCGCACGTGTAAGGATTGGTATAAAAAATTCCGTTCTGGAGATTTTTCCCTCAAAAAAAGAGCAACGTTCTGGTCGGCCTACTGAAGTTGATGATGACCAAATCAAAGTCATAATTGAAGAGGATCGTCATATAACTGTTCGAGAGGTTGCAGAGAGGCTACATGTATTGCACACAACAATTGAAAAACATTTAAAATGTTTTGGGCTAGTTAAAAAGCTTGATATTTGGGTACCTCACGAATTGAAAGAAATTCATTTAACACAAAGAATCAACTTTTGCGATATGCACCTTAGACGAAATGAAGCCGACCCTTTCTTAAAAAGAATCATCACTGGTGATGAAAAATGGGTCCCGTACAGTAACATAGTTCGAAAACGATCATGGAGCAAACTCGATAAATCAGCTCAAACCACATCGAAAGCTGAATTGCATCCAAAAAAGATCATGCTGTCAGTTTGGTGGGATTACAAAGGTGTTGTGTTTTTTGAGGTGCAACCAAAGAACCAAACGATCAATTCTGCTGTTTACTGTCAACAATTAATAAAACTGGATGAAGCAATCAAAGAAAAACGGCCAGAATTATCAAATCGGAAAGGTGTAGTTTTCCACCAAGATAATGAAAGGCCTCACACATCTTTGGCAACTCGTGGGAAACTATTGGAGCTTGGCTGGGAAGTGATGCCACATCCCCCATACAGCCCTGATCTAGCACCATCTGATTACCATTTATTTAGAAGTTTGCAGAATTCTTTGAATGGTAAAACTTTCACAAATGACAATGACCTTCACTCGCACCTGGTTCAGTTTTTTGCTGATAAGGACCAGAAATTTTATGAGCGCGGAATCATGCAGCTGAAAGAGAGATGGCAAAAGGACATTGAGCAAAATGGAAAAAATATAATTGATTAAAAACTATTCTTTGTTTACAAAACCGAAAGTACTTAGTTGCCAACCTAATATATCACCCACAGTACTCTCCAGACCTTGTTCCGTCCGATTGTCACCTTTTCGCATCACTGGAACACGCGCTTGCAGATTTGCACTTCACCAATTACTAGGAAGTTATAAAAGGGCTTAATGAATGGTTTTGCTCAAAGGATAAACAGTTTTTTAGGATAGCATCCATAAATTGCCTGAATGGCCAATACTTTTAATAAACAAATGTTTCCATTTTCTTGAAAATTATGTAGTTTTTTTACGAAAAAACCGATAATGAATTTTCGGTACACCTGGTATATGGATAAAAATAACTACAGCCCCAAAACGAATCTAGTGCAAATACAATTAAAAATTATATATATATATATATATATATATATATATATATATATATATATATATATATATATATATATATATACTTCTAAAGCCCTGAATAAAATTGACCACAACATATTACTTGATAAATTAACATTGTTTAGTTGTGATCAGCCTGTTACTTCTTTTTATCTTGCTCGAAATGCAGACTACAATAAGCAGCATATAATGACTATCACTGTAGATGACATGTGGCAACGTCTAGAGTAAAGGCTCCAAGATCAAGTCACTTTTAATTCTCATATTTACATATCATCTGTCAAAGGTTTTGAAATACTACTTATTAGAACATTTGCTATTTTTTTCGTATACTATGATCTTGTTAATATATTATATAAATGACATATTTCTTTTCGTTGAATTTGATGGAGCCTGTGGTTGATTGACTTGATCAATAAGGTTGATATATAACCCCTTTCCACATTACTTATTGATCAAATATTTCTTCTCCTGAATCCAAGTTCTCTCATTTTTGAATACGTTATTGCAATTAGTTTGATCAAATTAAATAACTAAAATGGAAACACGCCGCAATGAGTACAACGAAGTTCCTTCTAGGGTTTTACCTCGATGTGATCTGCAAGTATATAAACATACGTAAGTCAATAATTTATTGATCTGCATTTTTAATCTTTACGGAATCAAATCTTTGTTTCAACAAAATCGCTTTAAGTTATTTGGTAATTACTTCTCTTTTATATACATACATATATAAATATTTCTAATGTGACCATTTTAAATTATTCTTCTTGTTTATTACATATTTCAACTGTTATGTGAATCAATAATTTAGTGGCCCGCTGTATGTATATAAGTACGCACGTACGTCACCTCCACTCACTTTCAATTAGTCAGTTATTTCCGCTTTGCCCATTCCAAGATTGTAAATGTTATTACACTCTACCATTTCAAAATATTGTGACCAGTAACGTATCTAATTTAAATATATTAAACATAAAGAGGAAAAATGTTCGTTACAGTAAATGTTTTATGTTATAGAGTATTTGGTTACAGATGCTCTTATATTCATCTCGTTGAGTGCACCTTTCTACTGGATCCAAGAAAAACACTTTTAAACAGCTTATATAACACATGGATCAATAAGTTCCGAGACTAACAATGAAAACAACATTTTTTTTGCAAAATTTTTTTTTATTCATCAACATAATCACCTTTTAGGGTGATACAATGGTTCCAACGCTTTTCCAATTTTTCAATACCATGTTTATAAAAAAATTTATCTTTCGCTTCAAAATAAGCTTCAGTTTCAGCGATGACCTCCTCATTTGAGCCAAATCTTTTTCCCTGGAGCATTTTTTTAAGATCAGCAAAGAGCCAGTAGTCACTGGGGGCTAAATCTGGAGAATATGGGGGGTGGGGAA
Organism: Dermolepida albohirtum; assembly: GCA_031893035.1. Taxonomy (NCBI): domain Eukaryota; kingdom Metazoa; phylum Arthropoda; class Insecta; order Coleoptera; family Scarabaeidae; genus Dermolepida; species Dermolepida albohirtum. Next base: position 199,170 of record JAVIWB010002288.1, on the reverse strand, counting down.
GCAGATCAAAAGCCAATTCGTTCAATTTTGCCATTGTTTTCATCGACTTGTGGCAGGGTGCATTGCCTTGGTGAAAAAGGATTTTTTTTCTCTGCATGTGCGGTCGTTTTTTTGCGATTTCCTCCTTCAAAAGCACCAGTAAGTCAATATAATAATCACTGTTGATCGATTTACCTTTTTCGAGGTAGTCAATGAAAATCACGCCATGTGTATCCCAAAAAACTGACGCCAGGACTTTGCCAGCTGACTGCTGCGTTTTCGGACGTTTCGGACGGCTTCCGCCAGCTGTGCGCCACTCAGATGACTGCCGCTTCGACTCTGGAGTGTAGTGATGTATCCATGTTTCGTCCATGGTCACGTAACGACGCAAGAAATCTTTTTTGTTGCGAGTAAATAGCGATAAACAGCTTTCTGAATCATCGACTCGTTGCTGTTTTTGTTCCATCGAGAGCAATCGCGGCACCCACTTGGAAAAAACCTTTTTCATGCTCAATTTTTCATGAAGGATAGTAAATACACTTCCATAAGATATCTGTGTCATCTCAGCAATCTCACGGAGCTTCACTTTACGATCTTTCATTATAATTTTTGTCACTTCACTCACATTTTCCGGTGTAACGGCTTCCACAGGTCTACGGTACGACCACGTTTAAACTCGGCAAACAACCGACAAATCGTTGCTTTTGATGGACAAGAGTCCGGGTAACATTTTTCAATCCATTGTTTTGCTTGCGTGGTGTTTTTACCCATTAAAAAGCAATGTTTTATCAGAACACGAAACTCGGTTTTTTCCATTGTTTAAACAAACTACAAAACGACTTTACTCAAACCTCGATAACTCAGCTGTTTCTGGTCCGATCGACTTAAAATTTTGACACGTTTCAAGCAAAGGTTAGTACTCTAGAAAGACGTGGTTACGGGTTTACTGCGAGCGCCATCTATGGGTTAGTCTCGGGACTTATTGATCCATGTGTTAAATTTATTGTCTGGAACAACAAAACAGAGGAACACGTATTTTTAAATTGAAAAGATGAAAGTTTATACTCTGAATAGGATACGTCGCACATGACCACCGTTCTTTTCAATTAATTTTTCCAACTAGATTACAAATTGTCACATAGTATTTTAAGGAACATGTCGAGAAATAGCATTCATTGTCTTCATTTGTAATATTCGTTTTCAATTTTTCAATATTCATTGGTTTATTCGTAAATACTACAAGTTTTAAGTAGCCCCAGAGAAAATAATCTGATGCTGAAAGATACGAAGATCATGCTAGGCATGGAATTGTACCATTCTTGGAAATCAACTTGTTTTAAAAGAACTATCTTAAAGTAACCATTCTTATTCACGATTATTGTTAATGTCATCCTGTTGAAACCAGTAATATCCAATTTTATTTTAAATTTGCGGAAGAAAGAGTTTCTTCAGCATTTTAACGTAGTGCGCAACAGTAAGTGATGGTATTTGACCATTCTCTTCAAACAAAATAAGATCGAGCTATTTCAGACAAGAAAATTGCACACCATAGTTACTTTAGGACAATACAAAGATTTCTGGCGAATTTCGCGGGGATTCTCTTGAGTCCAGTAATGAAGATTTTGCTTATTTTCATTATGGCTTAGATAAAAATGAGTCTCCTCACTTACCTTGACCATTGTTATGAATAAGGCAAAAAAATTCTAGTTTATTAATCGTGTCTTGCTTATTTATTTTCTTGTGCCCTCCTGCGGAACCAGATCTGGGAATGTACTTCGCGTCCCAAGAGCTAGAACCAACATTATGATCAAGAATCCGCTTTACCATATGGTACGAACGTTTTAGTGATGTTTAATTTTGAATATTATAGTTTTAGGTGCAATAGTTAGTATTTCCTTTTAATTTGTTTCACATTTATAATTACTTTTTGTTTTATATTATATTTATAAATACACTTTGTGTACATTGTCCTGCCAGTGGATGTAGTCTGTTGGACAATAAAGGCTATTATTATTATTATTATTATTTATTTCCTGAACTATTACGACCTTGTACGAGTGAAAATTCATCTTAGTTAACATTCTTCGTGTATTTCGCTCAATCAAATTTAAATATTAGCATATTTAGCAATAGATGTCTTCATTAAATGCATTACAAACAGACTTTGATGTTTCATTCGACTTATTGTCTAGAACAGATTCCCATGTTTTGCATTTATGAATCCTGAAATCTAGGGATACTGTTGAACAGTAAGTTGTCATCGAAAACATCTTTAAACAGTTATAATGCAATTAAATTGAGTACACTTCCCAACACAAAAAATGCAACAAAAGATGTTGACCCATTGTGACAAATATCAACAATTAAAACAATTAAAACAAAAGCTCCAAAATCTACTACGTCAATTAAAAATAACTCGCGTATTAATGAAACGAAATGGGTAATATATTCTGCCGGACTCTGTATACTAACATTAAAAATGATCAGAACGAATTTCGTTTCATAAATATATATTCGAATAATAGAGAACATGTTACATTTGATCTTACACTTATCATTTTTCTTTCAGTAAGTGATTAATGACACATGAAACTTTTTTTACATAACCCACACGTTGTTTTTGTAGTCTAGTTATTTTTATTTCGGCGGAGCTTTGTGTTTCGTTCGTTTGGAGTATTGTTAGATAGAAGACGTTAGTCGTTTTGATATTTCCAGGTTGTCATTTATTATTTAATATTACCATTGAAATCTTCCGAGCGCAAACCATAGAAAACAAGAAAAATTACACACAGGCTGCCAGTGTATATACATATATACATACATACGTATATGTATGCATGAAAAAAAGGCATTTGTAATTCAATTTAATGGCAACCAATAACTTATATAGTGGAATTCGAGGGCATTTTTGCAATTGTAAAGCATGAATTCTATTGCCTAACATAAAAACTACGAAAACTTTGCATTCAAAAAAGCTAGAATCTCTAGATATACCATACATAATCATAAAATATCAATGATCGAAGCATATGAGTTCAATTTAAAATCTAATCAAAATCACTTAAATTATTTTTCGAATAGAAAGTATTACCAAAAAGAATCGATAGACTAACTCTGTAGTTAATGAGTTCATTTCCATGATTATACAAGGCGCAGTTCAAAAAGGCCGATCATGTATAAAAAGCGATTGGAAATGCTGATTGATTCGCGTGTGCGTAGTAGCGTTCACTGATCTGTTAGGAATGTAACCTCTATATTACTGTTAGTTAATTGTTGTCTGCTTTCATAAGACAGTGTGCTAAAGGGAGTATGGTAATAAAAAATCTCGTTAGTTGTAAAACTCAGTGATTGCATTACTAAACGCAAAACAATTACTCTGAAATTAACCGTCAATTGTGCAAAACATGTGTGAGCCTAAATATAGGCAATGGTACCGTGAGTTTAAGGAAATCCGTTCAAATGCTCACGATGAGTAGAGTGATAGACCTAGATTCCGGACTGACGAACTTGTTAAACGTGCAAATGTAAAAGTGAAAGAAAATCTGCGCTTTACAATAAGTAAACTTTCTTTTGAATTCCCAAATATTTCTATAAGGAAACGTTGGAAATGGCACAATCTACAACACGCCCGATATACGTCGGTGACGGCCTTGACTAGCCAGAGACATCCATATCATCTTCTTTTGCCGCCTATACATGCTATCTAAATATCCTCCCTTTGGTAATAATTATATTATTTCTCATTAGATTAAATATCTTTAATGTGGATTTTCATCCAATAAGGTTGAAATCAGTTCAAACGTATTTTATTTGTATAACTGTATATAAAGCAAGTCTATTTATATACTAAGCATTTTAAATATTTTTGTTCTATTACTATTACAATTTAAATCCGTCTAATGGTACGTCATTTGAAACACGCGCGTTAAAATTATTTGAATGTATTTTGTACTGCGATGTGCTGTTCGGTTTACCACTCTAATTGAATTCGATGGAGCCTGTGGTTGATTGACTTGATCAATAAGGTTGATATATAACCCCTTTCCACATTAACTTTTGTAAATTCTGTATACGCATTTCGACAACCAAGTTGTCATCATCAGCAGATAATTTCAAAGTGTCGCACCTGGTAAAACACGGCGAAAAAATTGTACGAAAATCAAACTCCGTACGCGATCCACACCGCTCAAAACCAAGATTTACAGCATGTACATCTTGGTTATTTATTATCTGCTGATGACCACAACTTGGTTGTCGAAATGCGTATACAGAATTTACAAAAGTTAATGTGGAAAGGGGTTATATATCAACCTTATTGATCAACTTACCACTCTAACTTAGTCCAACCATAAACTAAACTAGTTGGCAACTAAGTACTTTCGGTTTTGTAGTATAAAATAAAACACTTTTTTTTTAAACAAAGAATAGTTTTTAATCAATCTTTTTAATCAATTATATATTATATATTTTCCATTTTGCTTAATGACCTTTTGCCATCTTTCTTTCAGCTGCATGATTCCGCGCTCATAAAATTTCTGGTCTTTATCAGCAAAAAACTGAACCAGATGCGAGTGAAGGTCATCGTCATTTGTGAAAGTTTTACCATTCATAGAATTCTGCAAACTTCGAAATAAATGGTAATCAGATGGTGCTAGATCAGGGCTGTATGGGGGATGTGGCATCACTTCCCAGCCAAGCTCCAATAGTTTCCCACGAGTTGCCAAAAATGTGTGAGGCCTTGCATTATCTTGGTGGAAAACTACACCTTTCCGATTTGACAATTCTGGCCGTTTTTCTTTGATTGTTTCATCCAGTTTTATTAATTGTTGACAGTAAACATCAGACTTGGTCGTTTGGTTCCTTAGAAGCAGCTCAAAAAACACAACACCTTTGTAATCCCACCAAACTGACAGCATGATCTTTTTTGGATGCAATTCAGTTTTCGATGCGGTTTGAGCTGATTTATCGTGTTTGCTCCATGATCGTTTTCGAACTATGTTACTGTACAGGACCCATTTTTCATCACCAGTGATGATTCTTTTTAAGAAAGGGTCGGTTCATTTCGTCTAAGGTGCATATCGCAAAAGTTGATTCTTTGTGATAAATGAATTTCTTTCAATTCGTGAGGTACCCAAATATCAAGCTTCTTAACTAGCCCAAGACATTTCAAATGTTTTTCAATTGTTGTGTGCGATACATGTAGCCTCTCCGCAACCTCTCGAACAGTTATATGACGATCCTCTTCAATTATGACTTTGATTTGGTCATCATCAACTTCAGTAGGCCGATCAGAACGTTGCTCATCTTTGAGGAAAAAATCTCCAGAACGGAATTTTTTATACCAATTCTGACACTTGCGCTCTGTTAAGCAATTAGCACTATAAACTTCACATATCTTTTTGTGAGCCGCAGCAGCTTTCTTTCCTTTACTGAAATAAAATAGTAAAATATGTCGAAAATGTTCGTTTCTGCACTCCATTTAAAATTAGCCCATAACTAATAGCTTTAATAAAAGTCACGCACTGCTTGCTTCTGAAGTTACGTCTATATGACTAGTATCGTAAAGTACAGCACTAACGGAGTTACAGGAAGAAGTTGTGACGAAAATTAAGTTAGCCGTAAAGGTTGTGAAAGATAATTTCTTTTGTTCGATGATATACAGTTTTCTTTGTATGTTTTTGGAAGTTCAAAAGAGAATTGTGGAAAGATTTATAAAAATGTAAAAAATGTTTTTGTTTCCGCACGAATTCACACGAAAAAAGTTTCGACAACACGTCATGTACTCATAACACCGTTTGGAAATCTATCCGTTTCCAAACATGAGTAATACTGGTTTTCTGTTATGATTTTTTCAATTGATGCAGATATAAATGTATATACAGTATGAAAAAATGTTTTTGTTTCCGCACGAATTCACACGAAAAAAGTTTCTGAAATATCCTTTTTATTTTGAAGCTCATTTAGGCAATGAAAACATTTGCATGAAAATAAACTATTCATTGGAATTTGTTCAAGCAGGTAAAATTTCAAATTTATATGAAATTCCATTCAACTTACATACTACAACCGGTGCTGCTTTCTGTGTTCTTATTACAAGTATATAATTTTACTCATTCTTTACATTTATATTTAGCGATGAAGAACATTGTGTATCTACATCTGAAAAATATTGTAGCATTATAACGCATGAGATGCAGTTATATGTATATAAGTGGTGGGCTGTCTATCGGTTAAAATTTGTACCACCGGTTATTTCGAATCTGGCAATACTTATGTCATTCTATTTTGTCACAAAATTCAGTATATTATCTCCACTGAACGAAATGAATCGATTTACACTTGAGCAACGTTGGGATTTATTGGAAATTTATTTCCAAGACAAAGACAATTGGTCGGAAATTGCACGAAAATGTCGTGCAAAATTTGGTCGCAGAGACGGACCAACGAGCCTGGTATTTTCTCAAGTTTATTGCTAGATTTCGTGAAACTGGTTTCATGGTCGATGCGTGAAGACGTGAGCGTGCTCGTACAGTGCGTACACCCGAAAATATCGAAGCTGTGGCTGAAAGTGTGCGTGAGAATCCATCAACATCAACTCGTCATCGATCTCAAGAATCGAACATTTCACGCACATCAGTTTACGTCGAATTTTGCGAAAAAATCTCGGTATGACGCCTTAGAAAGTTTAATTGGTTCAAGAGTTGAAACCGCATGACCATCCGCTTCGTTTTCGCTTCGCTAGATGGGCCAACGAGAAACTGCACTGATGATTTTGCCAAAAAATCGTCTTTTCGGATGAAGCTCATTTTCATCTTGGTGGGTATGTTAACAAGCAAAATTGCCGTATTTGGGGCTCAGAAAACCCACACGTGGTCTTACAGAAGCCAATGCACGAGTGACTATATGGTGAGGCTTGTGGAGCGGAGGCATCATCGGCCCATATTTCTTTGAAAATGAGGACGGCGTAATCATTGCGGTCAATGGAGACACCTATCGCACCATGATAACCGATTTTTCTGTACTCGCTCTTCATGGTATAGATGTGAACGATGTTTGGTTTCAACAGGATGGTGCAACTTGCCACACATCTCTCGATTTATTACGTCAAACGTTTGATGGTCGTTTAATTAGCCGAAATGGTGATGTCAATTGGCCGCCAAGAAGCTACGATTTGACACCGTTGGTCTATTTTCTGTGGGGCGCCGTTAAAGACAAGTGTTATGCCGACAAACCAGAGACAGTTAGCATTGGAAAGCCAACATTCGCGATGCCATTGCCGAGATACGACCCCATACACTCGAACAAGTGCTCGAAAATTGCTCCGATCGAATGGGGTACTGTGAGGCCAGCCGTAGCAGCCATATGAATGAAATAATATTCCATCTCTAACCGGAACAATTGTACTTCACAACAAAAAATAAATTTGGCAAAATTTCAAACCGTTTTTATTTTATTGCATTTTTAAATTTAAACTTTTAAATGGCTCACCCGTTATACATACAAACTAAATCAATGGAAGTGATAATAAAATATATAAAAAACTAATATTTTTTATTTTTTGATTTTTTACGCGTTAGAAAATTTTGAAATATTTATTTAATATCGCACCTTAATTTGTAATTATGTTTAACACTACTTTGTCTATTCGTTTAACTCAAGAAGGCAGAAATTGGGGGGAATTAACTAATTGTGCGTTGCCTAACAACATTCTACAGCGGCAACATTTTTTTACATATTACTGTGATTTTTTTAATTCATAATTATGTAATAATTGTGGTTATGCAAAATATGTACAATATTTAGTGTACATAACGTGTGATTGAAATTTCATAGTGACATATGTACTTACGTATATAATATTACTCGATACACAGTTTGTCGCAGAGAAAGCCGACTCTTTTTAAAATAGTAATTGTTAGTAGCGCCATCTATTTCAAAAAAATACACGTGGATAAAGTAGATCTTTCACAAACCTTATGTCAAGATATCATAACATTTGCATCATTAGATGTAGAAAAATTGCACATAATGTAATAGTGTGTATTTGGCATTGGTCGAAAAATGAATCTTGAACAAAGAGATAATATAAAGTTCTGTTTTAAACACGGTAAATCGTTTACGGAAACGTTTAATTTGGTGAAACAAGTGTATGGTGATGCGTGTTTATCACGTACGAGTGTGTATGGGTGGTGTAAAAGATTTAAAGGAGGTTGTACGGACATAAATGACGACGAACATCCCGGTGCAAAGAAATCTGTGGTTACGGAAAGTGACATCGAAGTTGTACATGAATTTATCAGAAATGAGGTGAAATCCTCATTGTGATACGGGACTAGAATTATATATTTTCAAAGATTCAATTCATCGCATTTTCATAGAGCATTTGGAACTGAGAAAGATTTGTGCAAGGTTTGTAGCACACAAGCTCACTGAATTCAATATTGTACAGACTTCAAGAAGACTCAAAGAAGGACGAAAACTTCAGGTATTCTAGAGATCAAGCATCAACGCTCTAAAACGAAGCATCCTAGTGTAGAAATACCGAAAAAACCGTCTGGAGAAGTCATAAGTGAAGATAATGTTGATTTGTTTTTATGATTTTAAAGGCATAGTGCACAAATAGCTTGTCTCAACTAGTCAATCAGTTAATTCTGTATATTATCTTGGTGTTATTAAACGTCTTTTGACGCGTATTCATTGTGTGTCGCGAAAATGGTAACTGGCGTTTGTTACATGATAATGCCCCACTCATCGCTCGAACCTTATCATTGATTCTCTAACAACAAATGGGATTTTAACCATCAACCATTCACCATATTCACCGGATTTGATCCCCTGTGATTTCTATCTATTCTCCAAACTATATTTGCCGATGAAAGGACAGCGTTATGCCGACGTCGAAGCCATTAAAAAGACGTAGACAGCGATTTTGAAGGACATCTCTAGAGATAAATTTAAAAATTCATTCAATATGTTAATTGACCGTGCAAAACGATGTATTGAAGCCGAAGGCGACTACTTTGAATAAAATTAATTAATTTTACCAAAATAGTAAGCTTTCGTTTTTATTTTAAAAAAGTTCGGTTTTCTTTCAAAGGACATATATGAAAAGTCTTTGTCGATTCCTGTTTTATTAATTGGATTAAGAAAATGGGAATCAACAAAGACTTCTAATTTAATTTAAACCACAGATATTTCGACAATAAAAGTTTATTTGCATATATTGAGTACCGAGATTTAATATAAGATTTGATTAAAAACTAATTTTAATGGCAGAAATAATTAGTAAAATAAATTCCTAAAATTTTCTCCTAGGATTTATTTCACGTTGCCACATCAAGTCCGACAGCTGCATTTTTATGCTACTTTCTCCCACGTTTGTCTAGCAAATCGCGAGTTGTTCATAAAAGAGAAGACTAGGACAATCCAAAGGAAACTATGATATTCAGATATAGTTTAATGCAATTTTGTTCTTTATTATTATTTTCATTTCTCTTCTACATACTTTGGTACACACTTTGCCTATTAAAGCCGTTAAATTTCTATAAAATGAACACACCTTTTTCCATTGTACAATTTGAAATTATTAAATGAACTCTATAAATATACTAAATATATTATCGATACATTAATAATAACACAGGGAATTTTGTAAAGAACACAGAATATGTATTAAACGCGAATATTCAAATTTCACAATTCTCTACAGCAACTTTTACAAAAATTACTTTATTAAGTTAAAGCTCGTATTTCAATATTGTTCTTTGAGACCTTGCATAAACTAAATTTAATAGAAGATCAACTTTTGCATTTAATATAAGTTGTACGACGCAGAAACTACGAAAATTGAACTCGGGGTATGCAAATAACTTTATATCTACGGAATTTCCGGTTGCATGATATTCTGCTCTAAAGAAAAGCGAAGACGATAATTACGGTACCAACTATAAAGTTCTCAATATATAGGTACTAAAATTAATGAAGGTCTTTACATAACAAATAATACTAACAAAAATGTAGATTTTCTTTTTCTTGGAATAGTACCGAGCTCGGTCTAAGATATAATGAAATATAATGAGAAAAATAATGGAAACTAATTTGCTGGCGGTTGTAAATTTTGTAAAAGGGATATAATTTTCGGTAATTGTTATTTGAGAGAAATGAACTATTTTATGTTCACTTAATACAAAGAATTTTATTTTAGTGAAAGAAAATAATCAAAATGCATTCAGAGAATAAAATAATTAAATTAAATTTGAATAGAATATGATTTCTTGAATTCTTGACCATGTATGAACTTACAAGTGAGAGAGTTATCTTAAGATTCCAACGAGATAATACCTGTCTTCCTTTGATGTTGATCTGGCATTGACTAGCGCTACTATTCAAAATCGTGTACGCTACCCTCACAACATTTTTACACTAAGCTCGGTATTCGTCTAACCAACTGCGATGTCTTTTATATTGATTTTTAAAAACGAGTTAATTTTTTTAAACGCATTCTTGTTCTATGTACGTATCCGTAATAAATGAGTCTAAATAAGAAAACAAACTTGTTGGAAAAAAATATTTTATTTTCCAACGTATTCACATAATAAGTCACATCACTTAGTCTATTGACATTCAAATCTTTCTTTTCGTCAGAAAAGTAAGCTTTATCAAACGAAATATGTTTCAGTTTCATTGACTACCTCATCACTAGACTCAAGTCTCTTACCACCGAGCCAAGTTTTCATGTTGGTAAAGAGTTTGATGGGGTCAAATTTAAAGAGTAAGCTAGATGCGGTAAAAGTTCGAAATGTAGTTGATAAATTTTTGCTATTGAAACAATCGAAGGGTAAACACGTGCATTATCCTGAAGAAAAGGCACTCGTTTCTTCTTTAAATGGGGCCTCTAGTGTTGTGTTGCATCATACACTTGAACTAAAAGGGATGCCTACTATTCGATTCTTATAGTTTCACCATTTTGAAACTAATTGACGAAAATAATCCTGTTGTAGTCTTGAAAAGCTGTAGCCATTCTGATCGATTATGCATTCTTCATAATTGTTCTAATCTCAGACTATTGCTTTATATTGGGTATACAATGGTGCGTTCTGATTTCATCAATGGTTATTATTCGGCGCCGAAAGTATTTAAAATTATAACTTGACTTCACTAAATTGAAGCCTAAAATACATTCTCTATGCATTTGTGGTCCACAGTCAACACCCATCTTACAAGTAACTTTTTCATACTTAATTCATTATACAAAACCGAAACTATAGGTTCATATGAAATCTGTAAGGCCTCTGCTACGTTGCGTAATTTTATTCCACGGTCATCTCAAATGTTCATAATTTACAATTGCTAAGTAAATTTTATTTGTTTTGTTTGTACTCACTGATGGGTACTACACTTTTCTTATATTTCAAGAACAACTAAAAAACAGTTCACCTTCTATTCAAATAAGAAGCGTGCTTACGATAGGGGAAAAACCAAATTTTGATAGTTATGTTTAAAAGGATTGTCAAGTTGAAAACCAAATAATATTTTTTATTAGTGCTTTCCTATTTCGTTGGGCTCAAGTATGTTTGATTATATCCATCAAAAAGTTATATTTTTCCTGATTTCCTAATAATTTAACCATGCGCGTACTAAGGCAAAGGAAATCCTCACAGTAAGGAACAGATCTTGTTGCAGAACGCAAGTTCAAGTATTTTGCCAACTATTTCGGTTTAGATGTAATCCCCGTTATGTTTGCTAAGCAAAAATAACTGTCTATCAAGTAGTCTTTTGATTTCCTCCAAACCAGAGACACAACAAAGGGCATATAACGAGAACCTTTTATTCACCCAGTAAATAACCTAACACAATTTAAACAACAAATGTAAGAGGCTCAAAATTTTATTTCGGTCACTGACATTACAACCAAAAGTTTTTAATAGGAGAAATAAAGTTCTGTTTCTGTGATTTAAAAAGTAACTTTCCGTACACGTGTACATGTAGGAGAAATTACTGGGGAAATTACACTTCCCGCTGCCGAACACTGTACTATACATTTTACAAATCACTATTCATAAAAATGTCACAAAATTATATCATTATATTGATGTAAGACAAGCTCTGAACTAACAGAATAAATGCCAAATTGTTGCAATGTTGAACCTTTTTCAATGCTTTTACATGAAAAAGTATGCCTTTACTGAAACGAACTTAGAAATGGTGGAGATAATTAATATAAGTAGTGCTTTAATTATTGAAAGTAAATTTGACGGGGCCTGGGGTTGATTAATTTAATCACTTAGGTTAATATATAATCCCTTTCCACATTAATTTTCGTATTGTGTATACGTATTTCAACAACTAAGTTATCATCATCAGCAGATAATTAAACAGTTTCACACTTGGAAACTACGCCAAAAACCCGCAGGAAACAAATTCCGTACACGATCTGTACCGTCGGAAGCCAAAACGCGCACTGTGACACGTTACGTTATTAACGGTCTGTAAATGTTAACTGTGATAATTCAACAGCATTAATTTCAGTAGTTAACTTTAACTTGTTTATTTTAAATATTCCAGATGGCGCTATTCAATACCATCCTCAATCAAAGTACATGAATCCCCATGCAAATAGTTTTTCCTGGTATAAATTGATGCCAACGTATAGCCAGCCGAAATACATTTACTTAGATTTCGAATAAATATCATTAAGTCATCTGCTTTAATTTTTATACGGATATTTTGATTAATCAATGTAAAAACACTCTCGAAATTTTGTTTTTCTACTTCTTTATAGTCGTTTGTGTTTTCGCATACGCCGGCCACATCTCTGGAGCAAACATTTTGGGATAAACATCTTCGGTTAGAGCGAGTTTAAGTACCATAATATTTATGTTGTTGATTTCAAGTTTATTATAATTTAACGATATTACTTTATGTTCCGACAAGTAATCTGTTACGACCTGTTTAGTTCTACTTTTTTCTAATTGCGAAAGAAAAATTCATTTACGATTTTCGACTGCTGTTATTATTGTATTTAATCAATTTCTGCATATTGTTTTGCTTTAGCTTTTTGAAGAAGTCAACGAACTCTTGCTTTTCTGAACGATTTCAATGTTTTGTCGCTGTGTAGTCATATCATGCTCGACTTGTTTATTATCTTGTTTTTTATAGTCTCTACATCCTTGTCTGGATTGTCCTTTTCCCATTTTTAATTTAGAATTACTTTTGGTGACATTTTTTACTCACTTACTTTATTTATTGTCCTATTAAGGGGAATAATACATTTTCTGAATTACTTCTCTGCACACCTTGACCATCAACTTTTTCATCAACACGTTTTTGCTCACAAATTTCACTTAACAATACTTCCTACCTCTATTCTATAGTTTTAAATTTAGCGTCGATGTGAGACATAAACGCGTCTGTATAGCTTTGTTTACTTCAGCATTGATCACGTATTCACTTTATGTTGTTCTTAAAAGTGTCTAAAAACTTTATATTCCCAGTTTGAAGACACTATGAATTAAATACAAGAAATAATCGTAAGTTTCCACCACAAACTATTTTTCCGACAAACCTTCTTCATTTAAATAGCATTTCACACAACACTGCACACTTTTGTCCGCCATGTTCATTCATCAATACACGTTTTTATTTTACCATTGGCCGTTGTCGTATATGTCTGCAGTAATGTTGCTTCGATTGGCCTTAAGTATGAAGAGTATTTTCCTCGTGTTTTTGTTTTTAATGTCATTTCATCTTCAATTTTATTAATAAATTAAGATTCTATTACGTACGCTTATGCGCAATAATACCGAAAACCTTAAAAAATAGACAAAATAGTAAACAAAATGATTTCTCAATTTTATATAAGCACTGAGTTATATAATCTTTACATCGAATAATTACATTCATCTTCAATTTGAGCATAAATACATATATAAGCTTTTGTACATATCTTAAAGTAATTATTTGACTTTTCCTCGTATAATATAATTGTTTCATTCGAAATTAAAAGAATATGGTGCAAGTTCTCTATCTTACAGTCTTTTATGATTGTTCTTTCGCCATATTATTTTACTCTTCTAAGACATCCAATACATTGATCTCCTCCATCTACATCCGCCTCGATTAATAACAAAATTCTTGCCGACCAAAAAAGACATCACAGTATACAATAGACAGTCTTCTACCAACTAATCAATTACCATCGCATAAAAGTTTGGCACATACTACTAATGGTGAGCGACTTTTACCAGCAGAAGCATTAATGCTAGTGAAATTTCAACGGAAGTAACTGAATTTTCGAATTAATGTCTTCACCGGTAATTGATGGAGCCGCCCCACGTGCGACGCCACTGAATAAAATATTTAGAAAACGGCCGTGGAGCGTGCTCGCTGTTATATTAAACGCTGCGGATATTTAATGAAACGAGATGTGAATGATGATTTTCACTTAGAGGAATTGTGCTTTAAGATTAAGTGAATTGGATTTGGATGTCGAATTTGATGGGGGAGAAAGGCTTTTTGTAGAGTTGTTTTCGAAGTAATTCTGTAGTGCTTTTAGTATTAATTAAATTAAAACCACATCGATCAATTTACTTCGGTTTAAACAATTCGATATACAATTTGGGCAGGTTATGAATTGTTCTTATGCTCCAATAGGAAATGGTAGTTTTTGTTCTAATTATTGCGACTTATATCTTATGAATTTTCGTTATACATACTTGATAGAATTTTATATCTTATTCAAAATACGATCGACAATTAAAATTCTTTGTTTCCGCAGTATTTTAAGGACTTAAACTTAATATACTTTCCTAAATTACATACGAAGGGGTGTCCAAAAAATAACCAGAACGTCTCTATAAAAGCCTATATTTTACTTTTTTTTTTACAAAACAACCTTAACACCTTCAATATACTCCCCACTTAACTTTATACAGTTGTTTAATCGATGATTCCATTGTTGGAAACATTGTTTGGACTCCTTTTCTGTGTAAGTGCGAGCTACTGTATCGTTTTTTTTCGTCACCTTTTTCACGTCGATAAAACGATGTCCTTTCATGTTCCTCTTCATTCATTGAAACAAAAAAAAGTGTCACGGAGCAAGGGCAGTAGTAAGTAGTGGGCGTGGGGCAAAGGACTGATAAGGCTGTGTGAGCAGCTGCATTGTTATGGTGTAAAAAACATTCTCCCGTCTACCACAAATCGGACCTGTTTCGTCGCACACTGTTACTCAGTCTTCTCACAACCTCCAAATAGAATGCATAATTAACTGTCTAACCAGATGGCGCGCTGTTCATTTAAGTCCGCCGTTACAAAAAGAACGATGAACAAATAGAAATGCTTTTACAAAAAGTGCATTGTAGCCAGACACAACCATATTCGGTGAAAGAACCGACTGCACCGAACTCAAAACAAATTGCGTCTAGTGCATTTAGCCGCAGGAATGCGTGCTAGACAGACTCCACCCACAGCGCTGCCATTCCGGTTATTTTTGGGTACCCTCTCGTATGTACTAAAGATCCGAATTTTACCAAAAACGCAAATCTGATCTAATCCGAATCCAAGATACTATTTTAGAACAAGTCTGAGATCAGAATAATTTTTTCGGAACAGATCGACGATCCGATGCGACCCGAATTTTAAACTATGTAAAAATTGCAATTAATTAAATAATTATATGTAGTCTTTAACTTTAAATATTATTAAACTATTAAATAAATGCCAAGATATCAACAAACTCGGCACTAAAAATAAGGAAATAATCACTCGATGCTCAAATCTTAATCAATTTTAAATTCGTTTTTCCGTGTAAAAATATAAATGGGATTTCTTATGAAAAGGTTTAGGCATTTTGAAATGCCTGCTAACTAACTTACTCTCGAAAATGCTAACAACTAAAGAAGCATTCATATGTAGTTCCATAGTCATGGTTTTAGTACTAAAATTGGAATTTCTTTCTGTCTTTCTTAAAACATTCTTCTGCGTAAAGAGTAATTACAGATCTTGGTAGTTCTGCATCAAGTTTACTAATATGAAATGAACCATTATCACTTAAGCACTAATATAGTTTCGAAAACAATTTACCCAATGGAAGCATATAATTAGGAAACATGCCGTTAGCGAAGCTGTACATAAAATACATCAGTCATTTCTAAATTTGAGCAGGATGGCATTTTATTTAATTACTAAAAAGGCTTTATTTAATTAAAAAATGATCAATAACTGTCATTAAATAATAGCTACTTAAATTTATTTTAGTTTTTCATGAGAAACTTAATACGAGTCCAGGTATGCTGTTCATTAATTAAAATATAAAATTAATTCTACCTTTAAAACACTTAATTTACGAACGTATGTTCATTAAGAGTGGACTTCCGCCATCGTGTATATACTTGGCTTCCGGGTTGGAAGCCACGATGAAGAAAGTATAGGAACTGCATTGTATACCAAATTATTGAGAAGAGCTAAATATAGATATAAGTTTTATTTCAGGTATTCTAATAACAATATTTATTCTTATTAACTTATAGACTACCTCCATTCCTGAACAACTACTATGAAGTAACTAACTCTCAATAATGACTCACTTTTATTTTCAGTGGTGGATTGTGAAGTTAGCCCTTGGGGTCCATGGACAGTTTGCGATGCAGATTGCGGCCCTGGTACAATGTCGCGAACGAGGACAATTCACGTCCAACCGCAAAATGGCGGTAGACATTGTCCAAGTTTACAACAACGTCGCGGTTGCCAAATGTCAAATTGTCACCATCAGGATCACGCTATCAAAGGTCAGTCGATTAAATCTTGTTTTCAGGGTATTTACAAATTTAAATTGGTTTTTTAATTTTGTATTGTCATCATTTAATAGTTTTATTGGCTGCTTCACTTAAGTCAAGTGAAGTGAATATAAATATAGTGTTTACAAATAGGATAAGATGGGTTAAATATTTGAAATATCAGACACGAGTTCATAGTTGTTTCAACAAATCGAGTTCACCGTGAGGAAAGAAATATGATTATATGAAGAGAACGACTGTTAGACATCCAGTGATGTAATATTGGCATAATTAATACTACACTATTAATTTGTTTTAATGCGGTAAAAATCTGTATCTTACTTTAGCACACTATCTACGTGGGCTATAACGTTAATATTATTACCGTCACTGATAGCATATAACTGCGTTAGTACGGTGTCCAGTATTTGCAGTGTATCCATTAATGGCATCGAAGGATTATGTAATTTATCAATTGCTTCAACTACTCCTTTGTAATTGTTATAAATTATTTGTAAATCTGCTTCAACTTGGAATTTCTTTTGACTTCCTGGATGGCAGTTGTTTCTTTAGGATCAAATTGTAAAACCACAGACTTAATTCTTTGGAAATGCAAGAAATAATAGAATGCTATCTTTTACCATGTTTCCCAGCGTGTAAGAAACTTTTGTGTGTGCTATCAAACTATTTACCGATAACAGCGTCGAATCGTTTCTACCACAAGGTGTAAAGCATGAACTTTACATGTAACATATAAGAAGTTATCATAGTCGTTTTTAAGAAACCGATCTGTTGAACGCATAGTTTTGTTGCCATCAGTCATAAACAACACCACTTTTGAAATGAAATTCGGCAGTACATTCTTGTACTATTTTGGAAACTAGTAAGATTGAAATGTTTATGTTTAAGTGGTTCCATTGTACAAACTATGTCAATAGAATTTTGTTATAGTCTATTGTTTCGTCCACACGTAACCAGAGTTTTTTATTTTCCAGTTTCGATTTAATTCAATGTTCAATACTTTCGCAAGGAGACGGTATAAAATTTCAAATGTTTTCGAACTACCTAATTTACAGATCGCATATTTATTCCAGAATGAGCAAAATGATGCTATTTGCTTCTGGGCTTCCGGGCTGGAATCGCGTCATTTGTATATCTGCCGACGTTTTGTGTCCATTTGCTCAAATACTGCACTGAAAAACTGATTCAGTTTTTCAGTGCAGTAGTTAATATTTAATATTAAATAAATGATAATATTAATTGTGTTTCAGTATAGACGTACATACATATATGCATGCATTTTTCAATACATAGTTTCATTTTGGAATATTTTGTATACTTCACAAAGCCAAATCATATTGCACGAAGGTAATTCTCTTCACGTTAATAAACACTATACTTTTGTATTTTTTTAAGCCTCAGTAATTCTTCATAAATACTGTTACATAATTTTTTAAGATCTGTGTTAATATTTGATTTTCATTCTTCGACAAAAAATGAACAAACGCATAAACATAACAACATAAAGTAGTATTGCGCTTGTTTCTGAACCGGTAGTTTAATAAAAAGCATGTTCTCCAGACATTAATTGTGTTTATAATATTTGTTGCTTTACCGTGACCAGGGGGAGACATTAATTTATCAATAGACTGTACATACATATGTAGATACATACGTGCATGACAATATTTAAAAGAAAGAGAAAATATTACCTTGAATTATTTATAGAATATGTCGACGAAAAGTATAAGTACAAATACCTGTCTGTAAATTTTCCGTTTTGTATTTATAATTAACTTATGCATAGTTGTGTCTGTAATAAACATTTTAGATTATTTTATTATAGTACCCTGTACGTTATAGAATAGCAAGTCATCTTCATATAAAAATTTATTTTAAACATACAATAATGTTAGAACCGAACGACATGCCATAAATGTAAACGTGGTGAATTGAAACTACCCATAAATATTAATCAAGTCGTGCAGAGAATGAGAAAAAAATATCTCCCAAGTTCGTTGACATATTTATTCTCATATTGTTCGTTTTTACGGTTGAGTTGGTTGTCCGATCATCATCATCATCGCTGTCACATGGCACGCATCTGCTTACACAACTGTTTTCATAATCAAAACGGTTTGTCGTCGATTTAAGAAAATCCTAGAACAAAAAAACCGTTAAATGGAGACGTTCGGATTATTTTAATTCTCGTCTGCATGTCGTTAATTTAGCCGAACGGATGGTATTAGATTATATTTCAGGAAAAATGTCTGGCTTGTTTCGCAATCCATTTTAAGAAAACGGATTATTTTAAGTTTTTGAAGAAACGAAAATAGGGATTTACGATTTATAATTCCTTTTGATGTTGAAATATTAATAAACTTCAAATTGAAGTTCCTTAAATGTAGAAAAAAAGTTAACATTCATTTATTTTCTCCATAACTAGCAAATTATCACTTATTCTCGTAACAAATATGTATGTATATAATAAATTACTATGCTTTTAATGATGCAATATAATATATAAAAACACTTATCATCTAATTGCCTTCCTTTGACTAACTACTTCAAACAAAAGAAAATAGATAACACATGTATAAAATACGTGGAATGTCGAAGTTTTGCATAGTAGGACATTGAGGGCGCCACTAATCAAATGTTAGTACTGAAAATTAACCTCCACCTTTAGTTAACCTAAATCCAAGGTTTCCATGCGATACATGTACTGTTGTAGCTACAACGAACTGTCAAAATTGACAAGTTAAACCGAGAACATTTTTGCGAAATAATTTTTTATAATTTATCTTAACAACAATGCCTCGCTGAGTTAGTTTCTGTTTTCGGCAATGAAGCATCTCGTCAGTCAACAATTTCTTGTTGATATGGGGCCAGATTGAAGCATTATTGCGGATTTCAAAGACATTTATTCAACAAATTTTGCATGAAGAATTGTGCGTAAAAAAATTAGTTTCCCGTTGGATATCGCACCTGTTGACCGAAAAACAGAAAGCAGCTAGGGTGAATTTATGTCAAAAAATTCTAGATCGCTTCAACGCCGGAAACTCTAAAAACGTGTACAGCATTGTCAGTGGTGACAAATCTTGGATTTACTCATACGAACCAGAAAATAAACGACAGCCGTCTGTTTGGGTGTTCCAAGTTGAAGAAAAGCCGACAAAAGTCATCCGTTCTCGAAGTGTCTCCAAAAATATGATTAGTATATAACCATTTGTCTACCGCAAGTCATCGCTGAGTTTCGAAAAATAAACCCCGAATGATGAATCATCCTCCACCAAGACAATGCCAGTTCGCACACAGCACGCAAGACAATTAAATTTTTAACGCCACAAAACTTTGAATTGTTGGACCATACTCCATACAGTCCGGACCTATGTCCTAACGATTTCTTTACCTTTCTGAAAATCAAGAGCGGACTGCGTGATCGAAGGTCCTAGCCGTCAGAAAAAGCAGTCGATGCTTTCAGAAAAGCAATTTTGGCTGTGCCAACAAACGAGTGGAACAACTGCTTCCCGAGTTGGTTCGAGCGCATTTAAAAGTGAACTAATCTTCGTGGAGAATACTCGGAAGAAATATTGTTGATTGATTATAAAGATAAAGGTGTTTCTATAACCGGCGAATATTACACTTCAAATTTTTCCTTTTGCAGAAAAATTTCTGAAAGGTGGGCTTCGAAATTGTGATAAAATGCAATGTAATGCAGAAAATCATATTCTTCATTTGTTATCGTAAAAAGCATGCAAAGCGCATATATGTATGTCTATACGTGATTATATATTATACATTAAAAACCTACTGTAGGTTATAATTAAGAATTCTTTCCATAAAAAGATTGTGACGCGTTAAAGGATTTTCGCTCTTAGGCTTCGACAGCTTAATTGGCGCTTGCGATCAGAAATTTGAACTCTAGAAATTTCTGAAATAATGGAATATAGTGCAGAAAACTATATTCTTTATTTATTACCATTAAAAGCACGCAATATGCTTACGAGGGTAGTTTGACAAGTGGTGATAATGGAAAAGAAAAACGAATTTTTTAAATACAAAATAATTTTTATTTTTCAATATATTCTCCTAAAAGAGCAATACATTTATTCCAACGGTGCTCCAATGCCCTTATGCAATCTCTAAAATGCGATTCCGGAAGGCTTGCAAAATACTCATTTACGAAGATGATAAGCTCGGCGTTAGACGAAAATTTCTTTCCACCTAGTGCCGTTTTCAATTTTGGAAAAAGGCGGAAGTCGGAAGGGGCTAGATCAGGCGACTAAGGCGCATGCGGTACTAATTGCAAATGCAACTCGTGGATTTTGGACATCGCAACTGTGCTGGTATGCGAGAGAGCGTTGTCTTGGTGAAACAGAATCTTTTTCCATTTTCCATTCCTGGCCGTTTAGCACGAATCTCAACATTTAATTTTTGTAGAAGTTCTGCATAATATTGTCCGTTTATTGTGGCACCTTTCTGAAGGTAATCAATGAGCAAAATTCCCTTTGAATCCCAAAAAATTGATGTTTGCCGATAAAGTGGTTTTCGCTTTCTTTGGAGGTGCAGAACCACGTTCTAACCATTGTTTCGACTGTTGTTTAGTTTCGGGTGTACTGTAGTGTATCCAAGTTTCATCGCAAGTAACAAATCGCCTACAAAAATCAACCGGATTCCGCTTATAAAGGTCCAAACACTCATTGGAAATACACAAACGAGTGAACTTTTGATCAGTCGTAAGCAATCGCGGCACCCATCTTGCCGAAAACTTTGAAAAGCCCAATTCTTTCGTTAAAATGTGGTGTTCGCGTTCTGTTGAAATGTTTACCACGTTTGCTATCTCTCTCACTTTCACTCGTCGATATTGCGTAGTAATATTATGGATTTTTATAATCATTTCCTTAGAAGTCACGATAAATATCGGAATGTAAACATATAAATAGGCAGTCTAAATTACAGTGCATTTGTTTTACCAATTAGAGCGCCACCTATGTGTTATTCTCACTATTTGTCAAACTATCCTCGTATATTATACATTAAAAACCCACTGCATGTTATAATTAAGAACTGTTTCCATAAAGGAATTTTGACGTGTTAAAAAGGATTTTACGTAACAAATTTACATAGCTTAATTTGTTAGAGCGACTGTCCAGAGAGCAGGTGATATGAGGTCAAACTTCACTCATCTCTGATGTATTAAATGCTAAAAATATATCGAAATTCGAACATGCTTTTTTTAACTAACGCAATTTTCGATACTCGAATACATTAGCATTGATGAAAATTGTATTGTGTATTGTATTTTTGTAATTAATCACTTTCTCACTTAAATCTATAATGCATAAATTAAATTTGCACGTTTTGGTTTATTTTGCTTTAATAAATGTAAAATTGTATATATTTTGCAGTGATGAACTTTTTCAATTCATGACAGATACGATTTATCTCTTGACAAACAATGGAAAAAACACGAAAAAGCTATCCATTATGGTAAAGGTGTATTGTCTGAGTACTGCTCTTGTCTACATTGTGACAGAACATTTTACATTTACGTGATTCTAACAGTAAAAAAACACCGTACTTTTACGATATAACCAACACCACCAGAGGATACAAAGCATGAAATAACGAAGGCGTAAATGTAATAAGAAGAAAAAGAAAAAGAGATATACATTAACTAATAAGTTATTACAAGATGGAAATTGTAAAGCATCAATCAAAATTTCTTCTTTTATAACAAGTGAGCATACACACACACACACACACACACATAGAGAGAGAGAGAGCAACAGGAGAGCTTATATTGTATGTTTGTACCTAGTAGATGGATATAAATATCATTTTGTATACCTGCAAACTGACCTTTAACGATTTGATATGGTTATTTGACTAGACCTAAGTTGGCTATTATGCGGTTGTCAGTTATAAGTTAAAGTTATATTTATTTTTACTCTGTGCCATATTTATTATTATCAAACATAATGTTAAAATTTTAACGATAGAAATTACTACCCTTCTGTCACTTTTTTATGTCAGATAACTATCGCACCAAGCTAATTAAGTACGTTTATCAACATGCTGCAGGTTCGTTGTAATAAACGAAGAGCACAAATTTGAGACACTTTCGAAGGACACCAACAAACCCGGATGAACGGATCTCCAGTACTCTCTGTCGTCATACGAGGGTAGCTGTTTATATTTTGAGAACTGGCGACACTATTAGCTTTGCTTCTGATTTGATGATTTATCATTTTAGACAATATATTTACCTTGACTGTTTTATTATCGGGTCGCTATTTCTATTGTTAACAGTAACTTGAAAATTTTATGTCAGCGAAAAAATAGAATTAACTCGCGAACATTTTCGTGCAATTATTTTTCATAACTTTCGGCGTGGACTATCTCAACAAGAATACATCGACGAGCTGAATTGTTTATATGGTGATGAAGCACCATCGAAAACTACAGTATATCGTCGGTATAGTGAATTCAAACTTGGATGGCCTCCCTTGGACGATGAATTTCGTGAAGGTCATCCCGCAAATGTTGTTGTGTCGGAAAACATTAATGCAGTGTCTGAATTGATAATACAAGACTATCATGTGACAGACATCTCACACCGTGAGATCGAGATATCTTTAAGTATTAGCAACATCAGCGTGCATAAGATCTTGCATGAACATTTAGCCGTTAAGAAGCTATGTTCACGTTAGGTACCCCATAATTTGACAACCACTCAAAAAAGGACTCGCGTCTATTGATGCCAAGAAATGCATAAAAAATACAATGGCAGTGCTTCAAAGAAAGTCGTATAAGTCGTCACAGGTGATGAATCTTGGATCTATACGTATGAGCCCGATAGTAAACAGCAGTCGACTGTGTGGGTATTCCAAGATGAGTTAAAAGCAACAAAAGTTGTTCGCACTCGAAGCCCTTCAAAACAAATGGTCGCCTGTTTTTTCGGAAAAACCGGTTACGATGCAACCGTGCCTTTAGAGAGTTGCCAAACGGCCAATTCTGAATGGTATGCTACTATTTGTTTGCTACAAGTTTTTGAAGAAATAGGAAAAACAAACCGAAAACGACATATCATTCTCTACCATGACAATGCGGTCTCTCACAACTCGGTTTAAACAATTTAATATTTGACCGGATAAAATATTGAATTGATGAGCCATCCGCCGTACAGCTCTGACCTAGCACCTTGTGATTTCTTTTTGTTCCCATACGTGAAGAATAAACTTCGTGGTCAACGGTTTTCTACGCCGGAAGGCATTCAAAACTCATATTTTGGAGATACCGCCTTCACAATGGCAGCAATGCTTTTCGGATTGGTTTAAACGAAGGCAAAAGTGCATTGATTTTCAAGGAGAATATTTTGAAAAGCAATAAAACTATTTTTGATAAAAAAAATTCTTTTTTGTTCGCTATTCCCGAAATATAAACGGCTACCCTCGCACAAGTATTTCGTCCAATGCGACGACTTCAGTGATTTTTCTAGATTTAGATTTTTACGACTGTTTGTTGCGTTGGTTAATTTTCGTGTATTAAAAAATTTCGCAGTGTATTAAGCAAAAATTTACCAAACAAAGACGAATTTACAGTAATAATTTTTCTACATACCCGTTACCTCTACTCAAAGATCATTATTTTTTCCTTTGAAAAAAATCAGTAACCTATTATACCGCTAAGTATTTTACCATTATTAGAGACTTGGGAATAGTAACTGCTTCCTGGATTTTCAATTATAAGTAGTCATCAGAGAATTTAACTAAATATTTTTCCTCAAGGTACAATAATCATCTGAAAGTTTCTTACTAAATTGCTTGAAAGTACTGATGGTTCTGGCGTAATGTAAAAAAGTGACCACTGGATCAACTTTTGTAATTTTGGTAACATCTTGGCTTTCATGAATTGTATAAAGGGGAATCTGATTTTAACAAAGTTAGACGTCGTTGATGTTATTAGATTCCATAAATATCTGGTCCAACGACTTTATGAAACATTTTTATATTCATTACCGAACTAAGAAGAAGAATAACGGTGGTGTACTGGTAATACATAATCGAAAAATCCATCCAGTCAGATTTGTGTAATGTTGCTCATAAATTTTAAAAATAAATTATCACAGGAAGTCAGATCGACCAAATTAGATAGATGTGAGAATTTTCTCAATACTGGGGGATTTATAACCCCTACGTTAGACTAGTTTTTCTAGAAGACTTTGAGAATAGATAAAATAAAAGGTTAGAAGCATTCCTGCACTGCTGAGATTATGGTTTTTTATTCTAGAACATAGTAGTAGAGACAAGTTTCATTAACTGCAGCAAAGCGACGAAAAAGATCTACTGGATTGATGTTAAAGATCTTTAAATTTTCGTTGGAAATTCGCACTCTTTCACGCTTTTGATCTGCATTCAGTAAACACAGCACCCACCCAGCAAAGAGTTTAGACATGCCTAATTCGTGATGTAAAATGCGAATAGACATGCTCACATGCTTGGCAATCTCTTCCACTTTTACTCCTTAGTCACATAATACAATATTATGAACTTTTTCAACCATTTCTGAAGTGATAACACGTTTCCTTGATCAAGATGTTATGCATCATCGAGACACATGCCATCACGTTTAAAGTGAGTAAAACAGGTGTTCGGAGGGAGCATACTTGCCAATATCTGCATATCCGCAAAAATCTCAATGGCGTTCCTATCCTTAAAAAGCAAGTACTGAATTGCAGCGCGAATCTCATTTTTATCAACTTTACAACTTTCATCAAACACGTCTTCTTTAATCGATATTAAAAATTTAAATAACTTTTTGTAAACCCATGACCTACGAGAAAATAATAGCAATTCAATTTACAAACAAACGCTGATAGGCGATAGTCACCTTCCGTCAACTCATTCTCTTTCTCATATATACAATATAAAACCATAAGTATATCTTAAAACAGAAATATTTTTGCATATAGCCATTCACCATTTCTCAAGTTATACTATATAACAATGATAATACCTATATATATTCCACAATGCCCGCTCATGATGACTTAAAATCTTTGACCTTCAGTTTTCACTTAAATGGAAAAAGGAAACTACAAAAAACCTTCTCGGACTGCAAGCCGTTGGGATCCTCGGTGGAATAAGCCAGTATCTTATCACTGAGCTATGAACTGGCTATATAAAGGAAGCTTATTCATTACTTGCATTACTAACTGAGATATGTCGAACATGATAGTAGATTATATTTCGAAAAGCAAAATTATTTATTATTGTATTATAGTCTTAAGTTCTATTTACTTCTACCGTTCCAGTTGGAATTGCTGGGCGTAATTGTTAACATTGCCCGGTTTGTGCCCAATAAACTGATTGATCGTAATATGAATATTATAAATGTAAATAAAAAATGAGGATCTACAGATATCAACAATGAACAAAAGTCATCCATATAGCTTAGTATAACTGCTTCCTAAGAGACTAATAGGTCCTCATCAATTCAAACCCTATAATATTAATGAACGTGTAAAAGTAAAATGCGAAACTAATTACTTAATGTACTCATTAGAAGCACAAATTGTAATGACAAAGGATTCAAAAAATAATGCAGAAGTGAAATAAACCTAGTTATTCAGCAACGACTTAAAAAGCTAATTTAATTCGTTTTAACTGTAAATAGTTACAGGATCAGCTTCGCATATAACTTTAGAAGACGCATTAGGATGAAGAACCATGTCGTGTTATTTTTCTTTTGATTTGGGCCCCTTGTGTGTGAAAGTGATCAGTACAGTCTTGTACGATCATTTAGTTGTACAAAAGTTATGTATTAACTGAACACCACATAACGTAGTACCAATTCAAAAGGCATATTACATCATTCGGTGTAAAGCTACATCTGTACATTTCTCCTACTTGGTTTCTATCGTTGTAACAAGTTAGTAAGTAGGATCGACTTATGCGATTCAGAAAAAACAACTGCTTATTTAGATCTTCTAAAATGACCATCACCATCGTTACAAGTTCCAATTGTCCACTGCTGGGCAAAAGCTTCTTTCCAACTTTGCCGTTAATTGAGAGGTTTGTCGTCAGACATTTTCATCCGTGGTGTCTGGAAAGGTTAAAGAATAGTAAGAAGGATAGAGTGAAAATTGTTTCGTGAAAAGAACTTAAGGTTAGTGCATATCATTGCCAGGTAAGAAAGGTGTGAGAAAAATCAAGACTTACGCCGGCAGGGTTGCATTCCTGAGATAGATCTATCTTTATCAGGGCAACAAAGAGTGTATACCCACTACTCTAGATCTTCTTAAATTACGCTTCACAAATAAAAGTTGTTCATGATGAAAAGCTATTACAAGAAGGTGACCGCTAATTCCTTGGGCATCACGACCATATTAAACCTAAAGCTCTAAATAATTTCAGCAAATTCCATTCTGATGCCTATATTGTGCTTCAAAAGACAACCTACCATAATGAAGAATCAAACTACAACATAATAACATTCGCCCAAGAATAATCACATGAACAGTTTATTATTTAAATTAGCAAAACATTTTAACCCACTTATAGGGAATACATTTCATCTAGACCTATAAAACTGGTGGTAGCTTTTTCCCAAAGAGGTAAACAACTTGCCTCTAGAGACACGGAAAAATGTTTTTTGGAATATTTTTAAAAAATATAATAAAATTATTAAAATTAAATATTGTGTGTCAGTGCAGTTAACTCAACATTAAATTTCAGGTTCAGGAAAATTAAGAATATTTATATTATCACAAATATAAAGCTAAATATAATTAATATATAATGAAAATTATTAATTACGCTGATCTTTCCTGGATGCTATACTAAATTAGGAAGTAAACGACTTTAATAAAGACGAATATAGGAGTCTTTAATAAAATAAACGCGTTAGCTTAAATGAACATTTATTTCCCCTTTCGAAAATAAACAGCTATGTCTCGTCCTGAATTATAAAAATATATTCCTCTCCAAAACTCATTAAAATACTATTCAGCTGACAGATACTTAAAACAAAAACGAAAATATTAACGAAATCCAATTACAATATACGAACGTCGACGGCGAAGCGACCTCTGCCGGCGTTTACGCAAACAAACTGGAAATATTACGCGCGCAGCTGAAAGTGGACGACGGAGATCAACATTCGCGATGGGTTGACGTAACCAGATCTAAAGTGAAAGGATGATGAAAAAAGGCAATTTTCCAACATAAAACTGTCGGTTGGAAGCGTTTTCCTGCATGACTATGTGTTATAAATTGGCCTTCAGCGTTCTTCATATAAAGTAAACTAATCTTCTGGGCTATATATACATATATTTAGACGTTGAAGTAGCGAGGATCGAAATATGTATGCTAGCGGTCGAAAATGTAGCAATAATATGCATACATATACAGGCAGGCCTGGGTAGAAACCTCATACATGAATTAAATTTCCGCGGAAAAAACGCTTTATATATTGCACCCCAAAGGCCCGAAAGTTCGCAAATAAGCGACGTGATGGAATCTTGATGCATCATTCATGAAAATGAAGGGACGGAACGGAAGCTGCGAGAAATGGGGTGCGAAAATCCGCATGCAAGCTTTTATGGAAAGTTAATTTTGACGTTGAAGATCCCATCATTTGTTGGTACAACAGAATTAATCCACTTTATCCCTGACAAATAGACAGTAGCAATATGAAATATTTCCGATGCGCGATATTCTGTCGAAAAATTATATCGTTTTTTAAAAAAGTCGAAGAGCACGCAATAAAGCAATATATTGAAGTTATAAAACTAAATGAATGGACATTGTGTAACGCCCCGTGCTGAACTTAGTAGGATAAAAATAAATGCCTGTATTCTCATCTTAAACGATTCTTTTTCTTGGCATCCAGGATACTAAAGCTAGCTCAAGAAATAAACTCGGAGAGTGGGGGGAGCTGTTTATCAGATTTAATAGGGCGCCACAGTATTGTTACCTCGAAAGTCCTAAGCCAATACTGAAATAAAGAGGGGGATCAATAAAATATGTTTGGTATTTAGCTAACTAAGAAAAAAAAGATAGAAAGCCTATTATAGCCAAAATAGAAAAGTTAAGCTCTAGCTAGCGTATAATTGATTATTGTGATTAGCTGACAGCTTATTATTTAATTGTTAGCTGACAAAAATAAACAACTATGCCTAATAATTCAACGAGCCCTTAATTAGTTAGAGTTAACAAATATCTGAAGGTAATATTTGACTAACGAATCATCATCTAGTTACTAAAGAGGCCCTTAATTAATTAAAATGAAGCTAGAAAGTTTATGAAGGTGTCATTTTTAACTTAACAAATTTTATAAGTAATTCTTAAATAGGATACGATATATCAACAAGCCCTTTAATTGATTTTCAGCTGCAGGTGTGCCAAATTTAGTAATAAATAGTATCTGACCTATTAATTTCAAACTATATATATATATATATATGTTTGTTTGTGTATGTGTGTGCGTGTATGTATTTTACGTAGCCTCTGTATTTTGGTAGTATATAAAATAAGTAGGTAGGGAATTGTTCACCTAAACGATTATTTGTTATGGGAAAAATATTTACGTCATCATTAAGAGCATGCAAAACAGTCTGAATATATCTTAACTTGATTTGGTTATCTCTTATAGTTTCTGATTGATTGATTCAAACAGTGAAGGATAGTGTTGACAGCGGTTTACACCCCGCTAATGTGCGATTGGATCGGTTTATAAATCGATAAAATTTAATTTTATATTGGTAAATGTCTCCCCTCGATAAAAACAACGAAAGCTTTTAAATCATCAGCGTAAGTAGCAAACGAACATGATATTAAAATATACATAAATATATTAAAGACAATGACCCAAGATCGGAACCTCGAGGCACTCCAGAGGCAACGATATGTTCATATGATATATGCATTATAATAGTCATAACCAAATCTATTATACCTTGTCTCAGAGTAAGAAGGAGTGAGTTAAGAGATTTCATTGATTTTTGTACAGGCAAGTGTAATATGAATAAATGAATGCCAGATATCCGCCATTTTTCATGACCTGTAAACGTTTAATTACATTTTTGTATTGTTTTATTTTAATAATATTTAATTTTAATTTTGGATAGTTTGCACATATTAATCCAATTAATTTTATTCATTTATTTTTATATAATAAAGGAAAAGTTTAATATTGTTGACAAACTACTACATTCACAACTATTTATGTTTCATTTTTATGGTAAGTTACATTTTAAGCTGTCTTCCGCGTTTTAGCGGGACATTTGAATCACTCCTTCTTATGTATTCTGAGACAAGGTATAGACGAGATCAATTTCAAATAAAAATGTAGGAAACTAAAGGAATTCAACTTCGAAAGCAGTATAGTGTGACGAATAGCATCAAATATAATATACGCAATACATCTTTATATATGACATAAACCATTATCTATTGTCTAGATATTTACTTATATACTTATGATGGCTAAATTTGTTGTTGTTCAAAGAACCGCCATGAAACCGTGTTGAAGAGGAGACAAAAAATGATGAGGACCTACTCAAAAATTTTAGCAAAATTGCCAAATATGGAAATGGGTGTATAATTTTCCAAAAAATATTTTCTTCCTTGAAAACTGGATGAGTAAAGATTCTAGTGTTTTGTTTGAGAACATTCTAATAGTTTTTAGTGTCAGTAATCAGTTTATTTACAAATTTGATACATATTGTGCTTTTTTTTTAAATTTTTAATTACATTTTATATTTTTAATACCTTTGCTTTATTTGTATTTTTTACACTATAAATTTTATTCCCTGCAATTGGTTATCCGTTGAACAGATAAAAGAATATTATTATATTTTCGAAATTTAACAAGACACAGCACAAACAGCATAATTGTTTGAAATATTGTTTTCGTTGTAACATCAAACGTCTCAAAACACAAGTATAATATTTGTTTGTTTGCTGTATTCATATATTGAAGTTAATCCTTAAAGATAACAATAGAAATTAAGTAAAAATGAGAGAAATATAAAACGCGATTATAAAAATGTATATTAAAGACAATGATCCAACGGACAGGTTCTTTACTATGCAAATATGTTGTTTTTACTTTCTAATCATTCTAGAAGATAATTTAATTTTAATTCGATTACTTTTCTTTAATGATATACTAAAAATTATAGCACAGAGGTAATTTAAACTTGCATTTTTTACGAGAAATCTACAAAGGGTACTAGGAAAGTTTTACAATATGACGCAACAATGAATCGTAAGAAGCTGCATGTTGAGACATGTTCATACGTGCATAGTAGCCGCTGCGCCATGTCGATGGGCTCAGTTATTCATAAGCAGTGAGAGTGTAAATTGCTTGCGATGACATCGTGGTCACGAAATGAGATAAGGGCAGTTTTGAGTTATAATTTCGTGCATTGTTTAAACATAGGCCAATGCTTCGAAGAAATGATTCTTGCACTAGGTGATGTTTGTCCACATCACACAACGATATTCAGGTGGTATAAAGAATTCCAAAGGGGAAGCTTAACTGTGGAGGATGCTGCCGGGAAGGCAATGAACGTCAGTTACGGAGGAAAACGTTACTACTATGAGGCAAATGCTTGACGAGGACAGGCGAGTGACCTGCCAACAAATAGAGGGTACTTCAGGCCTAAATACACCAGCAAATCGTTCGATTCTGCATGATCATTTGGACGTGAAGAAACTTTGTTCTCTCTGGGTGCCGCATCAACTGAGTGAAGAGCAGATGACACGACGTGTGATTTGATGCCGGGAGATGATAAAAAAATTTAATAAGGGACAATCTCAGTATGTGAACAACATCGTGACAGGTGACGAGACTTGGCTGTACTATTACGATGTGCCGACCAAAGCTCAAAACAAAGTTTGGGTCTTTGATGATGAGGACACACCGCTAGTTGTCAGAAAATCTCGATCTGTATAGAAGAAAATGATAGTTGTATTTTGCAAATCGAGCGGAATTGTGAAACACGCCGTTTTGGACACACAGAAGACAGTCACAGCTAAGTGGTATACTGAACAGTGCCTGCCTAGTCATTGGATTTATGAAGAACCTGCAGCCAAAGTCAAGAATGGACACTTGGTTCCTTCATCACGATAATGCTCCAGCTCACCGCGACAAGCCTGCACCGAATATTTGACCACGACAGGATTGAAACTTCCCGAACACTCTCCCTACAGTCCAGATCTTGTTCCCAGCGACAGAAGTGGTTTAAATATTGGTTTCGGAGGATGGAGATGTGTATTGAGTGTAGAGGAAATTACTTTGAAAAAATTAAATAAGCAAAGCTGTATTGCCAAAGTTTCCTAGTACCCTTTGTAATTATGTAATAGATGTTATAGCTGCTAATACATATTATTTAAATTTGAACCGAAATATATAAGAATATATAAATAATGTTTTGTGGAATTGTCTCTAAAGGCTACAAAAGTGACAAATGTATAAATAAAGTACCACCACCTATATATTGTCATGTACAGATTCTTAAACACTCTTCAGATAACATTACAGTCCTTGTATATTATGGTAATTATTAAACGGAAACAATCTTGAGAGCGATCAACGTCAATAATGAAAGAAAACCAGCACATCAAGAAATTATATTTACTATAATATTATTACCAGAATTGTTTAGATCCAAATCTTATGACTTATTTTGTTCTTCGGATTTAGATCAATATAAAATAAAGCCTTAAGACCTGTATTTTTCATAGTTTAAACTTTTAAGACTATTTTAAAATAAAAAAGGTAATTAACTATTGTAATTTTAAGTGATATTTTTTATCTATTTCATCTGTATTCTCCACGTAGAAGCTTATTAACCATGCCCTGTCAAATATTTTAGCCGTCCGCCACTATGTAGCTGTACGTGATAAAATTCATTACGCTCCAAATATCTTTTAAAATATATACTGTCTCATATGTTTAAAAATCTAATTCGAACTACGTACTTTTATTTTACACTATTTCGTACACTCATTCGTAAAACAAGTGCATTGCTAGCGAACCATTACACGTTGGTTATGTTTGAGTGAAAAACGGAAATTGAACGAAAAATAGGACATCAACAGCAGATTTCACTGGATGTGTGGTCTTTTCAAACCATACTTGAGTCTAGATCACGTTATCATCGACCTCTAGTAGTCGATATTGGCAATATTTTACTGCCGAGATGGTAATTTACGTATTCCGATTCCACTGAAATGTAAATGGGCCATATGTGGTTTGAAGGAAATTATTCTAGGTCCTTCATTAGGTTACATTTAATATACATATGCAAATAACCTTCCCTTTGAATTTTAGTCGTAATAAAACCGATTTCATATTTAAGTCTATATCCGCTTCGAGAACTAATAATTACATACAAGAATGTATAGCACTTGCAAATATATTTTCGAATTGAATTATATTATGCTGAACCTCTCACATCCTGTGATATAAAAGTTTATCGAAGGAACATAATTTATCGTAAAAACCACGTACTTTTATTGTAGTCCATTTCCCAATTTGTTTACACTTACTGGAGTACTCAAATATTTTTACAAGATTAGAAACAACACGCCACACAATTTTGAAAATCAGTAAACTACCAATTACTACAAAGAACATACTATTTAAGACTGTTAAAATGAATGTGGCATCCCAATTGAAGTATCATCAATCAGTGTTACCGATGAAGTTTCGCCTTTGCACCAGAGTAGTAGCAGTTCAAATAAAATAAGTAACAATAAACACTACCTTGAAAGTTATAATTATTAATAATTGGACTGGTGCATTGTACATTCTATACACCGTTACGATAAAACTAGACAATAGAGCAATGCCTTGTGATTATACATACGCGTGTATATATACACGCGTATGTATATATACAAAAGGCGTCGGTTGTCTATTGTCTAGTTTCTATATATATATAAAAAGGTTCGCTTGTTTATTGCCTAGTTTCTGTATATGAATATATACCAGGTTGTTCAATAAGTTTTGTCGATAAAGACGATTTTACGGTTTGAAATACACTTTATTATTCAATATCACCTCCCCGAACTTCTATACGCTTGTTCTTAACGCATAATTTTTTTAAGATATGAGAGCAGTAGAAGTCAGAAGTAGATAAATCTGGCGAAGAGGTTGGATGTTGCAACAATTCGTACTATAATTCACTGATTTTTGCTATTGTGTTTTGAGCCGTGTCCGAGGGAGCGTTGTCTTGATAAAAAATTATTTTTTTTTCTTCTGTAATTCGAGTCTTATCTCACGAATTTTTTCATCCAGCTGGTACAAAAGGTTGCACTAATAATCTGAGTTGATTGTCTTACGAGTTTGAAGGTAATTCCCGAACAAAATTCCTTTTGCATTCCAAAAAACCGATTATCTTTTTTGCCAATTTCTGGACCCTAATTCTTTAGTCTCTTGTTTTGATTGATGATCATGATGGTTGACCTAAGTCTCATCTATAGTGACTTCAAATGTTGCTGAGGAAGTCGCATTCGAATGTGTATTTGTTCTTTCTGAAACCTCAAAACTTCAGCAAAAATATTGCTCACACTGTCTAATGAGATGCCTAGGGCTTCTACTAAATCTCTCTCGGTTAGTCGACGATCTTCCCAAACCATATCCTGTATTTTTGCTACGATTTCTGGTATCGATGCACTCTTAGGAGTTCCTTCACGTGGATCGTCTTCAAGATTTGTACGATCACGTTTAAATTCAGCAACCATCCCTCTATCTTAATTGAATTTGAAGAGTCCTCATACGCTTTCAACAATCACTCATGAATTTGCTTTGGTGCTACACCTTCCAAAGATAAAAATTTTATCACTGCACGATATTCAATTTTTTCCAAAAAAAATACTGTCGACTTTGAACACCTGTAAATATACGAATGGGAAAACTCCACACGTATTCATAAAGACGTACTTCGATTTTTAGAAAAATAAAACAACGGACATAATAGCGTCATCTCTTATCGAACGACAAAGTTTATTGAACAATCTGATAGTATTTTTTTATTTTTTCCACGTATAAGAATATTTTTTTAAAACAGCGAACAAACTTCGCTTACTTAATGCTACAAATACTTAATCGTGCAAAACCAGCTTAGAACACTGTTTAGTTTAAAATATACAGCAATATGGTTCACCAAAGAATGGATTCATCAGGTAATGAAAATACTTTTATTTTCATCACAAGAAGCCATTGTATAGTAAAACACGTAGTACCTACAACGAAAAGTATTGTAATAAATCTTTCAAAATAAGAACATTATCTTATCGCACTATGTTCGTTATTAAGAGAACTTACATTGTATCTAAGTTCAGATAATAATTACACAGAATTCGTTATCTAAGCGATCTTAAAATATATTTGCAAAGCGTACAATTAAGTGCAAATATCCCATAGGTATACTTTATATTCATGAGTTGTACTCATAGCAGTTCGTATAAAGTACACAATTCATCTTCATAAAAGCAACCGAAATATTATATTACTGCATAAGATATTCCCCTCGGTGTTTTCCTATTCCCGGAAGAAAAACAGAACTCGGAACGCAAAGAACGAATGTCGGACGAGTGCTACTTAATTTGCAAAAACAATTTTAATTTGAAAAAACAAAGAAATAACGCCACGCGGATGTTAAAACATGTCAGAAATTAATTTACTGACAGGAAATTTTGTATATTTCGTAGATATCGTTCAGTGTTAAAAAAAACATTTGCTGAATTAATATTAAGCTTTAAATTAAATTGTTTCACACGTTAATCCAAATGTGGCTTGTAATTCTAATTTAAAAAGTATAGAATTGTATATATTTTTGGAGATAGACTTTTTATTTTAAATAACACGAATTACATTCTGATGTCGAAAACACGTGTGCTTCTTTGAATACGAACATTTTGAAATTATATTGTTTTTATGGAGCCAATTCAACATCTACATGGTGCTTGTAATTGCAACAAAGTTCAGATTACCGGCGAACCCATTACATAACTTTGAGGCAAATAATTATTTATCATATTAAAATTATATCCAATAAATGCCTAAGCAATAAAGAAGAGCCAATTCAAAGCGTACAAGGAAAGTTTTGCAATACAGCTTTGTTCATTTAATTTTTTCAAAGTAATTTCATCTACACTCGATACACCTCTCCGTCCTCCGAAACCAATCTTTAAACCAGTTCTGCCAAGTTTCACTAGGGAGTAAAGCACACTCGTTGTTCCAAGCCTGCAGAAGGTCCTCATCACTTCATTTTCACATGCGGGAACAGTGCAAAGTCGCAGGGAGCAAGATCTGGACTGTAGGGAGGGTGCTCGTGAAGTTTCAATACTGTCGTGGTCAAATACTCGGTGCAGACTTTGGCGCGGTGAGCTGGAGCATTGTCGTGATGGAGAAACCAGGTGTCGATTCTTGATTTTGGCCGCAAGTTCTTCATAGATCCAATGACTTTAGGCAGGCACTGTTCAGTACATTACTTAGCTGTGACTGTCTTCTGTGTGTCCAAAACGATGGGTTCCACAATTCCATTCGATTTGAAAAAGACAGCTATGTTTTTCTTCTTTACAGATTGGGATTTTCTGACAACTGCGGGTGTGTCCTAATCATCAAAGACCCTAACTTTGTTTTGAGCTTTGGTCGACACATAGTAATAGTACAGCCAAGTCTCGTTATCTATCACAATATCGTTAACATACCGAGTTTGTTCTTTATTAAACTTTTTTAGCATCTCCCGGCACCAAGTTACACGTCGTGTCATCTGCTCTTCACTCAGTCGATGGGGCACCCAGAGAGAACGAAGTTTCTTCATGTGCAAATGACCATGCAGAATCGAACGTACTGCTGGTGCATTTACGCCTGAAGTACCCTCTATCTGTTGGTAGGTCACTCGCCTGTCCCCGCCAAGCATTTTCCTCACAGTAGTAACGTTTTCCTTCGTAACTGACGTTCGTGGCCTTCCCGGCCTCTCAGCATCCTCCTTTGAAATTCTCTATACCACCTGAATATCATTGTGCGATATGGACAAACATAACCTAGTGCAAGACTCATTTCTTCGAAGCACTGGTCTATATTTAAACTACGCCCTTATCTCATTTCGTGACCACGACGTCATCGCAAGCACTTTGCACTCTCACTACTAATGAATAACTGTGCCCATAAACATGGCGCGGCAGCTACTATGCACGTATGAATATGTCGCAACATGCAGCAACAAGCAGTTTCCTACGATTCATTGTTGCCTCATACTGTAAAACTTTCCTAGTACCCTTTGTATAATAATTTGAATGGAACAGACGCTCATTGAAGATATAATACATTATTATTTGTTTTAAAATCAAAATTTATAATCATTGAATAGTCCCGTATATTTAGATAACTCAATTACACACACCTGCAAAAAATGCTTTCTAAAAATTGTTTAGCTTTAATCCTGTTTTGTGTG
Source organism: Dermolepida albohirtum (assembly GCA_031893035.1). Taxonomy (NCBI): domain Eukaryota; kingdom Metazoa; phylum Arthropoda; class Insecta; order Coleoptera; family Scarabaeidae; genus Dermolepida; species Dermolepida albohirtum. The sequence goes on along the minus strand of JAVIWB010002288.1, from coordinate 161,940 downwards.
TTTTTCAATGCTGCATTCAAAACTGAAAAACATTTTGTTCTATTACGTAGGGTTTTCTCACAAAAAACAGATATATTTTAGGAAGCCAAATACAAAATATTATGGAATGTATATTTTATTTTACATTTTATTAAAAAATCATAAGTAACCAAACATTTCTCATACAAACAGCACAAAATTAGTAAAACTGAATGATCTTCATGTTTAATAGTCTTTGTAGTATCGTTTTCACTTCCCATCAAAACTTCATTTTGTGATTCTTCTGCTGTAGACCGCTGGGTACCGTCCCTATTCGACATTCAGCAGTAGACCGCTATCACATTAGCGTTCCATCTTCCTTGATATTGCTTTTCTATTTCCTCTATATCTTGTTGAAATATTTCACCGTGTTCCTCGCTCACAGCACCAAGATTATCTGGAAAGTAGCCTAGACGTGAATAGAGAAAATGTACTTTATGCTTATGTCACAGTCTAAATTCTTGAATCTTTCTAACATTACAACTACAATGACCTTGTAGTCGAGATTCTTTTCATTTCCAAGAAGTTTAGTTGCAAGTTTAAAAAATACTCATGCTAATTTCTCTTTTGAGCTAATATTTGTCTCAAAGTTGTCAAACAAAGGTTTGACTGCTAGTCAGTATTGTCGCCAGACCAAATTAATATTTCCCACGGCCAATCTAAGCCTAATTTTAATTATTAAGAGTAAACACTGTAATGCTTACTTGCTTAAAATGCCTAGTAGTCGATAAAGTGAAATTTGTTACTAAACTGTGCGTGATAATCAGCGTACAAAAAGCTATAAAAATCACTGATTATAATTTTTCCATCGCAAGCCTGTGTTATCGGAGCAATATGCTTTTATGAGTAAGTTGGATTGATATACTTAACAAATTAATCATGTCGATTCTTCTAAATATGTAATAAAACAGAGCACTTAAAGAGATTTAGATGTATGTAGATGGTAATTTTGACATAGAGAAGTAAACGCGCCCAGATCTATATGTAGTAATACATATATAGATATGGTTCAGTATTCAAAGGAACTTTATTAGAACGTTATATTTTAACAAACATGTCAATTATCTGTCTCAAAATTATATGTATGATGACAATTGTGTGAGCCTATCTCTGGGTATCGTAGGATATATAATTTTGTTAAATTTTAAATAACTTTACGTGGGATCAAAACTTGTTAGCCCAGTTTTTATTTTCCGTTCCCAGACTAAACTCTCGTTACAGCGGAATTTTCTATCTCCCATGACATTGACATATTGAAGTTAGATACATTACAATAGCTTTAGTTTGTAAATTATGAAAATAATTATTTTACGACTCATAATATTCCAGTAATGATGAGAGCAAAGTGTTCAGGCAGTATTTTCTAATACTATACATCAATCATATCCATTAGATTAGCTAATTTTCTACATAATGGACTACTGGTTAGTATATTATTTCAGTACGATTGGATGATGGATTACAACCATAGAAAAGAAACTTAAAAATCCATTGTCCACACGAGAATAATAATTTTTCTTTTTTCTTTTAACTTGATTTATTCCTACTAGATTATAAGTATGTGGAAAATGTTTTACTGTATAATTCAATTTGACTTTCAATTGTTTTTTTTCTTAGTATATATTTGTTTTCTTTTCTTTTTTAAAGCATTTGTTTTTCTTTTGTATTAGATTTAGTATGATCCTATAATTGACTTCCGCTGTTGGATAGTAAATTATTATTATTATTGTTATTATGAAGTCTGAAGTAAAATTGAAATTTTAGAACAATTCACGATTCTAATGATATTCTTGTTTAAACGATTCAAACTCCAATTATTGATTCTAGTACCATAACGCAACATATTTTTTTAAATTAAAATCTGTTTACAGTATATACTACGAACCCAATAATCTAATACATACGAGGCATGGTAATTAAATAACTTTCATCGCGCAGATGCACCAGGCGAGACTGAAATTGAAACGTCTTTGATACCTTCCAAGCAATAACCTCTAGTTTCGTCGCTCTGTCTGTTTTTGTTTACTTTCGACCTTTAATTATAGAGGACAATGTTACTTAGTAGTGCCATTATAATGGTTGACAAGAAAGTCGAGAAGCGAATTAATCTGAAATTCATTGTTAAACTTAAAAAACCGCCAAAAGAATGTTTACAAATGTTAAAGGCGGTGTTCAGTAATAATGCTATGTCACATGCGCGAGTTTTTGAATGGCACAAACGGTTTTCTAAAGGTTGGAAAGAGGTTGAGGATGATGAAGGTCCAAGTTGACCTGTAATTGTAAGAACTGAAGGGAACATTCGGAAAATTAATGCAATTGTGCGAAAAGACCGATGTCTGAACAATCGGATATGGTAAACATGGATAAAGAAACAGTAAGGCACATTTTGCATGATGAAATAAACACAACAAAAGTGTTTGCAAAAATGGTGCCGAAAAACCTCACTCAGGAACAAAAAGACAATCAGATGAACATTTACTCTGACATCATGGAACGACTCACAGAAGAACTAGACTTGCTCATAAAAATCATCACATACGATGAAATTTGGATTTCCAGTATGACCCGGAAACAAACCGTTAATCAGAAATACTACAAAGAAGTCCTAATCAACTTGAGGGAAAAAGTAAGGAAGAAGAGATCGGATTTGTGAAAGAACGACTCGTGAATTTGACACCAGGACAACGCATCAGCTCTCAATGCCCTATATGTGAAGTAGTTTTTAGCAGACAAGCTCATTACTCTGCTTGATCATCCTCCGTATTCACATGATCGACTTCTACTTGTTTCCAAAAGTGAAAAGTTCATTAAAGGACACACGTGTTCAGTCTGTCGAACATCTAAAAGCAAAAACGGCAGTTTTTGAAGAGGCTAACAACTGATGAACTACAGCACCGTTTCGAATAATGGAAGACACGTACACAACTGTGTATAAATAGGGGAGGAGAGTATATCGAAGGGAATAAAAGTTAAATATAAGTTTATTTACAATAAATAACATTTCTCACAGCAGTCTCGTTAATTAATTGTCACACCTTGTATATGAAAATTACTTATTTTGATAAATAACATTGAATGAAGCTGACAGCGGCAAAAAACTTAAATTGTATTTTGAAAAGTTATATTAGGTCGAAAGAAATTAAAATTCTAAAACTTGATGGATCGACCGTATTGCTAGTGATGGATAAGATTAATAAAGTGCTTGTTCCAAGTTTTCAAGTTTATTTTCTATGGTCGTAATCCATCATCCAATCGTAATGAAAATAATGTAAATAACCAGTAGTCCATGCTGTTCAAAATTAGCCGCAATAATAGATATGATTGATGTATAGGATTAGGAGACACTGCCCGAACACTTTCTTTTCATTACTGGAAAATTATGGCTCGTAATTGTTGAACTATAATTGCATTTAGCTTATATACATTTCGACCACATAGAAACGTATACCTAACCCAAGATAAATGACATTAATTAATGTTATTAATGTCAAATGGTTTTGTTTAATGAAAATTTGTGGTTGTGTTTGATTATATTATTACGTTTTCCAAATTTATTCTTTTATTGTTATATATTTGATTTAACTATACATACTTTTCACTGTATATTACATATCGTTACAATATTTTTTACAGATGTGTGTGTGTGTGTGTGTGTGTCCATTTTTTTAAATAAAATATATTTTGTTTACTAATATTTCGTTATTATGTCTTATAAACACATATAACATTTTCGTAAAATTTACACTTCAGTTAAAGAAAATTAAGGACATCTCAAACTGATGGCAAAATGTGAGTCGGAAAGGTATAAACGAAGTCGGACAACACCATCCACTTTTAAGGAAAGAGAATGAAATTTTCTCTGAACGCAGTCTAGCTGCAAACTGTCCCATGCATACAATGGGTATCAAATTTGGTGTGCATAAAAAGCTTATTTAGAATAAAGGCCCAGTAAAGAGACTTTACTAAATTAATATCGCTAAAATAATTCTGGATTAAAGAAGATGCCATCTCTGATATTCTCAACAGAAGATTATCGTTAACATTACATATGTTTGTACATAGTTATAGGAAGAAGAAACACGTGTATAGGAAGTAATGAGACATTGTCGAGGTTATTCTGCAGAAGAATGCAGTCACTAATGGTCGTGATATTGTTATAGAGCATAGGTAAAAACTGTGTTCCTCATGGATCGGTATGGGTCCTATCTTTTTTCCTATTTATGTAAATGATCTACCCTGTAGCAATTCGGCAGGTAAATGATTCATCAATTCTCAGCGATGTCAGTGCAGGGAATGATAGTGTATATGCAGCGGAGGATGGTTTTGTGAACGACATGCAATGATTTAACAACAATTTCTAGAAACTAAATTAAAATAAAGCGCAAATGATATTAGTAACGACACAAAAATTGGAGAGCAGCCCAAAATTTACACTTCAAGTTTTTGGGAATGCATATTCTTAGTGACCTAGCTGGAATGGCCATATCATTTAATATCTCGGCAGCTAGCGCCTGCGATGTATACTATTAGACGACTAAAGCAGACTGCGACTAAAGAAGTTTCAAAAACTGCTTACTTTCTCAACTTTCAAAATCGAGTATCATACACTTCATTCACGTAAGATCGGAGCAGTGTTTAAAATCGAAAGAGATGGTATCAGAGCCTCAACTAATCTTCGGCTGAACCAGTTGCAAATATCTATTCAGATACCACAATATTCTTGCAATACCCTTTTCATATTTGCTTGCCTTTAATATATCCATGAAATACGAACAAAGTTATCCATCCTTCATTAACTTAACGTAAGAAATGTAACAAACGTTACAATTCTATTCCACTGAATAAATAAAACGCAATTAAAAAAATTATAAAAAGCATTAATTACACGAGTACTAAGTATGGTTTCTCTCTCGTAAAAGTCTTTATCTTATCTTTCTGTACAGAATATTTTAATGCAAATAAGAATTCCCTAAGATGGAATGTAAAACATTTAGTTAATAGACTGTAGTCTCTTTAATAGTTATCATGTAAATATTTGTGTAAAAATTACTCTTCGGGGTGTCATCTTTTAATGAATTTATCTTAACAAAGAAGTTTTCCTGTTTCCTTCCCTCGAGTTAAATTCGAATTAACACTTTCTATTAGTCGGATGAGTGTGTTAACCACTTACGCTGTACAGATATAGAATTCTCGTTGTGTAAACATGTTAGAACACAGAAAGCGGTTGGCAAAGGATCAATAGTTTGGCGGTTTTGCATATGTGAATGAGTTTTCAGAGTAGTATGTTTTTACTGCAAATTATCTTCGCTGTTTAAAATTTGAATTATTTAATTTTGTGTAATTTGTAGTTAATAAATATACTTATTTTGATTCATAATTATAAACCAAAATAAAACGTGCAGCATCAAGACATTACTTACTAATAAAACTTTTTATTTTCGTCCGTATAAAGTAAACGAGATAAAATTCGAATAAGACACTTTTACGTTTTGTTTGCTTTGGATATATTTCTTCTTAGCTTTAGTTTATATAGCAGTTAAAGGTAAATTTTAATTCCACCACAGTTGATTGGATTAATCAAATATTGTGACAACTAAGTTGTCATAATCAGCAGATAATTAATCACAATGTCATGCATGGATCTGCGGTCAATGTGTATTTGGTATTCGTGCGGTATATACACTGTGATTAATTATCTGTTGATGATGACAATTTAGTTGTCGAAATACGTATACAGAATATGAACATTGATGAGGAAAGGTGTTTTATTTACTTTTTTTTGTTTAATTTATATAGCAGTATTTTCCCGAATTAAAATCTGGAATATTAAATCGATTCTTTTTTTAATAATTTTTCGAGATTTCCTTTTCATTTGTTATTTTCGTTGTTTTGAACGATGGTGAATTCGATACCATTATTATTATGTTATTATTATTATGATTATGTTTTTGTGCGTCTTGTCGTGCAGATGTGACTTGTGAATGTCCGAGATCTTTAAATGTTCGAGGGTCCTTTTCATAATCTTCCCATCATAGAGCACGCATATCTTAATTGTTACATCAGAGTGTTCTGAATCATTGGTGGTTCTTGTTGCCTTGAATATATAGTATGTTCAATTAATCTGGTACGTAGACTTCCGCGGTCGTTGTCCATACTATCTTCTTCTGGGCTTCCGGGCTGGAACCGCGTCACTGGCATAACTCTCGACGCTTCAGTTTTAGTGCAACAAACAGTAGCAGTAGTGACCCCTGAAGGTGTCCCATACAAGTGGGTACGAAACTTCGGCAGTTATACCAGTAACGCGGTTCCAGCCCAGAAGCCCAGAAGAAGATAGTATGTTGAGTTATTGGAAAATTTCACATGTGCGGAAAATGCAGAAACAACTGCGATAGGGAATTTATTGGGAATTCAGAAGACTTTTATTTCTACCCTTCAAAGATGAGCTTTTTTTTTTCCTTTATAATTGCTTCTTTTGTTATATAATTTTAGGGTGCTAGGTGGCACATTTCGAATTATAGTACCAATTCGTCGTAATTTTTCCCGTATTTCCGCGTTCCTTCAAATTCTCCGTGAATTTACGTTTCTTTTTTTTATATATTAATTTAGTGGGTAATAAGAAAGATTTTTTGAAATCTATACATAGTACTAATTCACATAAAATTTTCGATCTTTAATACTAGTTAATTAATTTAACAGTTAATAAAAATTTTCTTATGTACTTAGTATATTTGAAGCAAATTAAAATAATATTTTACACTTTTACTTTTCTGTATGAATCATATTTAAAATTTGATTTTCTTTATGCAGTAGAACAGCCTAGCGTTTTATACAATTCTAGAATATTGTCTCATTACATGTAAATATAGTTGATGTGAACAAAACTAGACCCGGATCCGAAAAGATTATTTAATATTGTTAATTTTTTTTGCAATCAAGATTCCGGGAAATTTCAGTTCTCAACTTTCTCATTTTATTTAAAAAAAATACTGTGTAACTTTGCATTTACTCAAGGCCGTAATTCTTAAAATTTAACCATTTCTGTGTGAGGGCCTCTTTTTTATTAATTAAAAGCAGAATCGCGCATACTTAGTCGTTTTTCTTTTCAATTTAATTTTATTATCAAGTTATTACAATATACAATATCTCTGATAACCATGAAGGCTGCGAGGTTCCTTGTTACTCGCTCCACCTACTTTTAACAAGCTGGTGAGCTTTATATTGCTTTCGAATTACTGAGCAACGTCTCCGTCTGAGCAGACTGGCAGCTGCACCCTGAAGAAACTACCTTGATTATTCAAATATCCACTAGTAGATTTTCTTGTTGGTTGATTCTCCCTGGATTTTCGTTGATTGATCATAAAAAACGTGGTAACACCTCTTGGAATTATTATATTTATTTATTTACTATATAACAAAAATATACCCAAACAGTGCATTATATAGTATTAATGTAACAAAAACGGTTTAATCTGGGTTGCAAGTTATATGTAACGTAACAGTCGAACTGAAAAGTCCCCGGTCTACCATAGTAAAACACAGTTTTTTGGCAAAATTCGATTTTATTATTCAACATAGTTGCCTTCGAGGGCGATACACCGATTATAGCGTTCTTCCAACTTTTCGATACCATTTTTGTAGTACGAATTGTCTTTAGCCTCGAAATAGACCTCAGTTTCGGCGATCACCTCCTCATCCCTGCTAAATTTCTTCCCGGCGAGCATTCTCTTGAGGTCTGCAAACAGGAAATAGTCGCTGGGGGCCATATCTGGAGAGTACGGTGGATGGGGAAGTTATTCGAAACCCAATTCACTTAATTTGGCCATTGTTTTCATTGATTTGTGACACAGTGCATTGTCTTGGTGAAACAGCACTTTCTTCTTCTTCATATGGGCCCGTTTTTTTGCAATTTCGTACTTCAAACGGTCCAATAACGCTGTATAATAGTCGCTGTTGATGGACTGGCCCTTTTTAAGATAAACTATGAAAATTATTCCATGCGCATCCCAAAAAACTGACGCCATAACTTTTCCAGCTGACTGTTGCGTCTTTCCACGCTTTGGAGCCGGTTCATCGCGTGCAGTCCACTCGGCTGACTGTCGATTGGACTCTAGAGTGTAATGATGAATCCATGTTTCATCCATTGTCACATATCGACGCAAAAACTCGGTTTTATTACGATTTAACAGCTTCAAACACAGCTCAGAATCATCAACTCGTTGTTTTTGATCGAATGTAAGCTCGCGCGGCACCCATTTTACACAGAGCTTCCTCATGCCCAAATATTCATGCACGATGTGTCCAACACGTTCTTTTGATATCTTTAGGATGTCAGCTATCTCGATCAACTTTACTTTACGGTCATTTAAAATGATTTTGCGAACTTTTTTGATGTTTTCGTCGGTGACAGCCTCTTTTGGTCGTCCACTGCGTTCGCCGTCTTCGGTGCTCATTTCACCACGTTTGAACTTAACATACCAATCAATTATGGTTGATTTTCCTGGCGCAGAGTCCGGAAACTCCTCATCGAGCCATGCTTTTGCTTCAACAGTATTTTTTCCCTTCAAAAAGCAGTACTTTATCAACACACGAAATTCTTTTTTTTTCCATTTTTTTAAATAACAAAAGTAGCTCACTCTTAACGCAATATCTCAGTAACTAATGGTCGGGTGGCTGTCAAATTTTGACACGTTTCGTATGAAGGTTAGTACTATCTAAAAAACATATGGATTTAATAACAGTAACGCCATCTATGTGTCAGACCTGGGATTTTTCAACCGACCTGGTATATACCCATCCAATTAACTAACTCAATTGATGCACATTAAATAAAATAACAACAAAAAAATTAATACATACCTCTATAAACATAAAATTAACTTATTTAGATGTTGAAAAGAAAGAGAAGTCTTTCTTTCTTTTCAAGTTCAAACATCAGTGGCGTTTGTTTTGTCCCAGCTAGACAGCTCTTGAAAATGAATACTTGGAACTTAAACTTTGGGGGGTAATAAAGTGATCGGTTTATAGCTCTTGCCAACTTAGAATCCCAGTGTATCGAAAATAGGATGTCTATCATGACAGACCAACTCCATCGTACCCCAAAGGCTTACTAATTCGTTACATGGAACTGTTATTATCATTAATCTAAAGTCCTTATAAAATAGGTTTATCTAAAACAGCTAACACATTAAATGTAAAACGTTTGAACACTGTATAGTGTGTACTGTATTCTTAATAAATCGTGTACTGTATTCTTAATAAATCGTATTTCGAAGTATTTTCCTAAGAAAAAATCCATCATGATATTTCTCTATCTTATTTTGGCAACATTCTTCATCTACACTGTAAATCTTGTAACCAATTGTAACTGAATCTCATCTAAAACCGAATATAAAAATTCTAATGTTTTCAAATCCCGACTTAAAAGGCAACCTCTTTAGATAACCAAGCCAGATAGTTCACACCTATTCAAGATTTATCTCACCCGCATGAATAGAAAAGCACAATAATTTTACCGATGCACGCTTCGCTCGTTTTTTTTTCAGCTCCAAAAAGCACAAAAGCTCGCAGGTATGCGAGCTTTACTACTTAGAGGAATGACCTACGACTCCGTAGAGTTAAACCATGCGATAGAAGCTTTACCCTACCTAAACGTATATTTCGTCTATGTCCTTGTTTTGTATTACACTTGGGAAAGTATTTTGCATTGGATTTTGCGAAATGCTGCCTGGAAAATGTATGTATGAACTGTAATTTATCGATGTAGTTGTGTACCGTGTTTTTGCCGTAACGTTGTTTAAGTTAGGAAAATTTGTTTCGAACTCGGTAAAAAAACCTTTAGAAGGGATAGTATTACGTATAAAGAAGCACCATTGGAAATAATAAATTAATAACGAGGTTATGAATGCGGATTATAAGTTTAACTGAACATAAAAGCAAATTATAGTAGCAACCAGTAACAATATTTATAGCATAGTACGTAAAATTGTAAAGAAAATTTCCAAAATTATGTAACAAAACTTAGATACTTCTTGTGTTATTTTTTTCTAAGAACACTAAAAATTACCTGCCTATATATTTTCAATACACACAAAATTTATTATGCAGAATAACATATAAAATAAAATATACATATATAATACATATAAATAAAATTACGCAGCTGTTGATTGCAAGCAAGGAAGGTTTCATGAAAATAATTTCAAACACAGCTTGTTTAAATTTCGAAAGAGAGACGGTATAGCCGTAACGATTTCGCCTCCTTCGTCTATAAATTCACGCACTGTAGCTTTGAGAAAATTTTGTTCCAAAGAACATTGTTTTCCAGAAATATATAAGTTGCATTTGCTTTGCGATAGAATGCTGAATCTTGTTCCTCCGCTTAAACAGGCAGTCTGTTAGAGGATTCATCAAAGTTTCCAGCACAGTATTTTGGTACACTCAGATTGTGTTTTTATATCAAATTCAGAAAAATAAATTCGCAGGAGACGCCCCACCAAATCATTACTGGAGCTGAATGGTGGCAACGCGAAGTAGATGTTACGATTTCCCAAACTTCTAGGGAACTTGTAGTATACACATTAATCTTTTTATCGCTTAAATTTTTCCTCTATAGTAAGGATTTTCTCATTAGAGAATAAAATTTTTCCATATCCTCTTTTGCTGATTTAGCAATTTCTTTGGTCTTTTGATTTTTATACCCTTCGCGGCTGAAGTTAAAAGGTCCAATTCCTTCTCCAAGCTTTCATATTTAAATCCTCTTCTGCAGTGGATTTTGAGCAAGTCTTGATCTTGAGGACGATAAACATCACCAGTTTCTCGAAAATGGCCAATAGCATGACATACGAACGACTCCTTATTGTTAAGGAGCGAAAAAGGAATTATAATCTATCGCGTGCACTTTCCCTCTTTGTTAATGCAATGATAACATTCTTACCTCTTTCATAAGCAACTTCTTTGCTGCTTTGGTTTCTATAATCTTCATGACTAGATTTAAAAGGTCTACATTGCCCCTTATGTTGAGCTCGATCGGTGCTAACACTAGTTTCTTGAAAATGACCAATCATATGGTATACGAAAGGCTTGGTAATATTAAGGGGTGAAAGAAGAGTTGAAACCTATCGGGCACAGTTTCTCACTTTAATAATGCAATGACAGAGACACAGTTATGGTATTCGAATCACTTCATAGTGTAAATGAAATCATTTACAGTATGGAGTGGTTTAAATACCATAATTGAACGGTTACCAAACAAGTACTGACGCATTATATACGCCAATAATGTTGCAACAATAATAGTATTTATAACTAAACTGTATATTTTTAAATAAATTCCTTTGGGGAAGATCATTTATAAAGGTATAAAGATAGGTTTGAAATTACTACCATCGATTCTATATTTAACATATTTAATGGGGTATAAATTTTTCGATTCCCGAACACGTGGTTGAATTTGTGAACTAAAATAAAATTTAATGCTTTTGAAATATATTTGATTAATGTAAAAGCCCTTTTATGATTTTGTATAAAGTAAATAACTAATTGAAAATAAATTTATTTAATGAATTAAATAATTTAATTCTGCAAATTCTTCCTTCAACATTGTGCTAATATTCGAGTATCTTCGCTATAATAATCGGAAATCAAGTTTTAATGATATTTTATGATTTGTAAGGACTTAAAATTTTTCCAACTAAATCTAAATATCTAATCGCGTCAGGTCGACGGTCGACGAACCCAAGTTGAATTATTTAGGCTTCCTTTAATTTGTATTAATGAAGTATATGGTTTCGTGATATCATGAAGAATTTTTCTTCATTTTCTATTAATGAGGGGTGGGTATTTTTTTAATTATCTAATATAACTAATTCAATTAGTAGCAGTACATACATATTAGAATTGATGGTTTGATTAAAGAAAGTCCATATATAGAAAATAATTCCCTGAAAATCCCACTGCATTGGTAACAATAGTTTTCCAGAATTTAAAGGAGAAAATTTTTTTATGTATTTACAGTTTCTGTACATGTTTAATGTGTTTAATTATGCGCGTTTAGACAATCTATAAGATGGTCATTGATCAATCATTCTAATGAGAAACTACACTTTGATCTCTCATCATGTTGTTACGCTATATATCCTAATGTTAAAATTTTTACGAGTATTATGATTAGATAACTTTTACATCCTTAACAGTTTTGCAGTTTCATTCCTCATTTACGCATGCAACTGGCAATTTCATTCATTACGGCCCTGTATTCTTTAATCTAGGAGGTTATCCTTATATAATCTGTTAGTTGAATTTTTAGTTATTATTTTGGAATTAGTTTAACGCAACCTGCAAACTATCTCTTTATTTGTTCACCCGCGTGAATCGATTAGGCGATCGATCGTAAATTTATATATTAGTTCAATAAATTCATTTACTTCAGATTTGCGTACAATTAATTAATATAAATCTTTTGCACAATAATTTTCGTATTCTGTATACGTATTTCAACAACTAAGTTGTCACCATCAACAGATAATTAATCAGATTGTCGTACCTGGAACCCCGACAACATTCATACAAAGTCAAAGTCCGTACTAGACTTGCGCCGTTGAAAACTAAACACGCGAAAGCCAGACACACAGTATAATTGGCTTTCGACGTCTAGTATGGACTTTGTCTTTGTGTAAATTTTACCGTGATTGCAAGTTCAACACTAATGATGACAACTTACTTGTCGAAATACGAATACAGAATACGAAAATTATTGTGGAAAGGCGTTTATATTAACCTTAATTGAATAATTTAATCAACCACAATCTCTATTAAAATTTAGACATTTTTTCTTAAAATTTATACTTATTTTTTTACATAGTCTCCTTGTGACTTTGGCGATGTTATCGTCAGTAGTTGCAGTTTTTGGACGTCCCGAACGTTCATCGTCCTCCCAAGCTCTTACGGCCACGTTTAAACTCTGCTGCCCAAAATTTTTCTGTGGTAAATGATGCAGAGTCCCCGTACACAAAGTCGAACTCATCGCTGATTTGCGTAGGTGTATTGCCTTTCAAAAACAAATATTTAATGACAGCTCGATACTCGATTTTTTCCATTTTCACAAAAATGCTCACATCGACTCACTCAAACAACTGTCAAATAACAACTGCGTGTCCAAAATGACTGAAACTTTGGTAAGTACCTTACAATAGATACACAACAACATTCCCTAGCTTTTATTGATGAGTGCCATCTTCACGTTGACGTCGGAAACATTTCAGACCACCCTCATATATGTTTATATATATATATATATGTATATATATATATATATACAGCACGACCATCATATCCTTGGACAAAAATCTACTGCGCATCGTAGGCGTGCCGGGTGGTACACTCCGAGTCATCGGTAAGCTGTTTGTGTCCTCAGTGTGCTTATGATCGTTGCGTGGTTAAGTTGTTAAGTTACGGTTAGTCAAAGTGAGTAATTGAGGTCTTGCATTATAATTGGTTATTATTTGTTTTATTTATTATAATTAATAATGTCCAACTTAGGAGGTGGAAAAGGACTGCATTCACAAACCCGTGAAGTCGTGTTTAATGTTTTTAAGTTTTTAAAGACAATTTCAGATAACGAAACAGACATAAGAAATTGTACAAAAAGCGAATTAAAGGAATACGTAGCAAGAGCAACTGGTGTTTCAAGAGCTTCTGTCTATAATATTTTAAAAGAGGGGAACGAATATCAAGCAGAACCAGAACGAAATGAGAAAGAGAACACAGAACAACTACCAGTTTTCAAATCGCCAAAAAAGAAAAGATCGAGGAAATGTTTAGTAATGGATTCAATAGACGACATTGACCTATACCAAATAAAACATATTATTTATAATTTCCACAAGACAAATAATCAGCGGATTACTATTAAAAATTTACTACAAAAACTTAAAGAAGATATAAATTTTCCGGGCGGCCGAGAATCCTTAAGAAAAATTATAAAGAAGCTTGGTTTTAGATTCTGTGCTACACAAAACAATAGCAAGATATCACAAGAAAAACCAGATATCAGAAACATTCGTACAAATTTTTTACGAAAAATAGATGTATATCGACGGCAAAATCGTCCAACTATTTATATGGATGAATCCTATATTCATAGCGGCCATACAAAATCGAAAAGTTGGACAGACAAGTCAAGAAATGGGTTATTTTCGACAATCTCCAAGGGCCAGCGTTTAATTATGTTGCACGCTGGAGGTGAGAACCATGGATTTGTAGAAAACGCTTTGTTACTTTTTAAATCCGGAACAAAATCCGGTGATTACCATCACGAAATGAATTTCGAAAATTACCAAAAATGGCTCGTTGAAAAACTAATACCAAATTTACCAAAAAATTCAGTACTAGTTATTGACAATGCTCCATACCACAATGTTCAGATAAATCCAGCGCCTAATTCTAATGCAAACAAGCAAAAAATGTTACACTGGTTGACCGAAAAAGGTATTGCCTGTACATCTGATATGACGAAAGCCCAGTTATATATGTTAATAAAATATAATAAACAACAACACTTACGATATAAAATAGACGCAATTTTGGAGGCACACGGTCATACAACTTTACGATTGCCTCCGTATCACCCTGAACTAAATCCAATCGAAATGATTTGGGCGACTGTGAAAAATTTTGTGGCATCACAAAATGTCACATTTAAATTAGAGGACGCTAAAAGGCTAGCGGAAGAAAAATTTAAAAGCATTACAGTAAATGACTGGAACAAACTTTGCACTCACGTGAAGAGAGTCGAAGATGAATATAAACAAAATGAAGTTTTTATGGATGTTCTTACGGAGTCACTAATTATAAACGTGGGTGCTGATACATCTGACAGTGATTTTGGTTTCAGCGATGATTCAGAATAACTTAGTAATCATTGCTTTGTGAATGTGTTTTATTATGTAATTTATTATGTAATTATGTAATCATTTTGAAATAAAGCTATTTGCTTCTAATTACTGGGTATTATTAAAAAATTTTGTAATTACATTATCTACCTAATCATATTAAGATTTACTTTCATAGTACATCCTCAATAGAACACTATTAAATAACACTTAGCAGCCTCATTAATTAATAATTTACATTCCATTTGGACCAGTATAACATATATTAATAAATAAAAATTTTCTAAATTCTTATTCTTGGCGTCGCGTAGTACAAAATAAAACCGCGCCTTTCTGTTGGGAATGTACCTAATCACTGAAGCGAGCGACACACTGGCGACTGAGTACGAGTAATACCGAAAGGATATGATGGTCTTGCTGTATATATATATGTATATGTGTTTTTGTTTGCATGTTGTCATCCGGAAGCTTATGTACTATTAGGTTAAATATCGAGCAAGGTAAGAACGTTCTTACTTATTGAATGCGTAATGTGCTACAAGTGAAATCGTTAGAAATTGAAGGCATTTTTAATTGGAATAAATGAGTCGTAAATTAAAGAAAGGTAATTTGGTACGTAGACTTCCGCGGTCGTGGTCCATGCTATCTGCTTCTGGGTTTCCGGGCTGGAACCGCGTCACTAGTATATCTGCCGACGTTTCAGTGCAGTAGTTCAGCCCTGAAGATGTCCCATACAAATGGGTACGAAACGTCGGCAGATATACTAGTGACGCGGTTCCAGCCCGGAAACCCAGAAGCAGATAGTAAAGAAAGGTAATTCAAAAATGCAGTGAACTATATTAAAGGATTTGAAATATAGTTCAATGTATGATCACATATCCGCAGAGTTCGCTACCAAATTGTCGGACGCTACTTATATGTACAAGAATATTTGTTTAAGCGACTCTTAAGGAATAGAGGCATGCATTGTTATTAATTAGGTATCATTTGACTAGTTGTTATCTCGCAAACTTCCGTGGTTTAAATTTTACCTGTGGGAACTACAGTGTCTGCTTTTAATTTAATTAATGAAGATATAGTGATTATATATTATCGGGGTTAATATATTAGAATTTCGGTTATTTATTGCTTTAATAAATCGATAAACTGTTATTCTAACCATTTGGTTTTCCTTTATTACTGCTTTGTGGGTTTTTTTGTTGCTCAAAATTTTCCCAATAGCACGCATTTACGAGGGTAGTTTGTGAGTAGTGAGAATGGAAGAGAAAAACGAATTTTTTAAATACAAAATAATTTTTATTTTTCAATATATTCTCCTAAAAGAGCAATACATCTATTCCAACGGTGTTCCAATGCCCTTATGCCATCTCTAAAATGCGATTCCGGAAGGTTTGCAAAATACTCATTTACGAAGATAAGTTCGTCGTTAGACGAAAATGTCTTTCCACCTAGTGCCGTTTTCAATTTTGGAAAAAGGTAGAAGTCGGAAGGGGCTAGATCCGGCGAATATGGCGCATGCAGTACTAGTTGGAAATGCAACTCGTGGATTTTGGACATCGCAACTGTGCTGGTATGCGAAGGAGCGTTGTCTTGGTGAAACAGAACCTTTTTCTTTGCCATTCCTGGCCGTTCAGCATGAATCTCAACATTTAATTTTTGTAGAAGTTCTGCATAATATTATCCGTTTATTGTGGCACCTTTCTGAAGGTAATCAATGAGCAAAATGCCCAAGAATCTCAAAAAATTGATGCCATCACCTGACTTGCCAATAAAGTGGTTTTCGCTTTCTTTATAGGTGCAGAACCACGTTCTAACCATTGTTTCAACTGTTGTTTAGTTTCGGGTGTACTGTAGTGTATCCAAGTTTCATCGCAAGTAACAAATCGGCTACAAAAATCAACCGAATTCCGCTTATAAAGGTCCAAACACTCATTGGAAATGCGCAAACGAGTGAACTTTTGATCAGTCGTAAGCAATCGCGGCACCCATCTTGCCGAAAGCTTGGAAAGGCCCAATTCTTTCGTTAAAATATGGTGTACGCGTTCTGTTGAAACGTTTACCATGTCTGCTATCTCTCTCACTTTGAGTCGCCGATCTTGCGTAATAATATTATGGATTTTTATAATCATTTCCTTAGAAGTCACGATTTTGGGTGCTCCAGAGCGCGCTTCATCATCGCGCTTGTTCTACCACGTTTAAATTCATTTACCCATGTACTTATTGTGGCGGATGATGGAGCAGATTCACCTAATGTTTCCCGTAAGTCATCTTTTACTTCGGTAGCTTTCATACCCTTAATTACGAAGTATTTAATCACCGCACGATACTCTGCTTTTTCCATTTTAACGAAACGACGCGTTGCTTCTTTTTCAATCAGTTGTCAAAAATAAACTAATCAACCGATTTATCTAAATATCGGAATGTAAACATATAAATAGGCAACCTAAATTACAGTGCATTTGTTTTACCAATTAGAGCGCCACCTATGGATCATTCTCACTACTTGTCAAACTATTCTCATATTATCCACGTGCTTCAGCTTTAGCAAATAAACTTCTAGAGTATTCAATGTTGCGGCGCGTCTAAGATCTTTCTAATTGAAACCTCCCTGAGTTATACTGGCTAATTAAACCTAGAAGTAGCAAAAGATTTTATACAAAGTAAGCAATGCGGGCTCTTGTGATTATTGTTTACACCGTGTAGGGACGTAACAATAAATATATGTTAATTAATTTAAAAATTTAATTGGTTTTGTTTCAAAAAGCAAAAAAGGCACTAAATATGAAAGCATGAATATAAATTAAAAAAAATATTTTAGTAAAAAACTACTAATGAGTTGATTAATCAATTTATGACGACAGTTGTCTTTTATATTCGTTTAAAAATAGAGTGTGACAGAGATAAGTTTGAAATATAACTAAGGTAAGTATATTATTTAATTTAGATTTGATACAAATATAAACAATTTTATTGTATTTAGAAGTAATTGTAGTTATATTCATAAACATTTATATCATTTATTTTACTTTTACAATTTAAAGATTTATATAATTTCAAAATTTGTAACTAACTTATAACATTTTCAGAGCGCTAACCTTGCGCAACAATTCAAAAATCGAAGTTCATCACTAATTTCTAATATACATATGCATACCTGGTTTGAATAATCATCAATTGTCAAATATACACCGAAAATCATAGCAATCGAATTTGTCAAAATAACATTTACCGACGTTAACTTGACGTCTTTCAAAATACAAAAACTTTTAGGTCTCCGGTCATCCAAAATTTCAGTATTCCACTCAAAATAATTCCAGCAATAACGTCAACAGCTTCGAACGTTTTTTTAAAACTTAAAATCATTAATCACACGTTTACAAAATGGAAAATTGGCATATACCAAACATTTTCTCTTCTGATATATTGTCGTTAGTACACAGATTTGTTCAAGAAATGGAGAGAACTATTAGTAGCGACTCAGAAGACGACAATCGTAATGACTTTATTGAAGATGATGATGGATTAGAAAATAATGACGAAGATGTGGAACAGTCAAATAGTGGCGAAGGTAAAACACAACACAAAAGTAATTCCATTTTATTGTAGAAATTATATACACTGAAAACAATTTGCGGATAGAAATAAAAAGTAGTTCCCAGTTAATATAATATCTATAAATATTTCTATGTATGTATTTACAATGACGTTACAACTGGCACGTACTTTTAAGAGATATTTATTAAACGTAGAACAAAGATTTTAGGAAAGACAGTCTCGTAAAAAGAGTTAACGAGAACTCACTTGAAAACACAACCTCCTATTATGAGAATATTAAGCTATATTAACTACAAGTTGTTTAAATTAACATAAGTAAGTAAGTTGTATTATCTAGTTCTAAAAACATTTTTGTCAATTTGGTAGCAAAAGATGTGTAGGCAATTACAAATAAAATCGCTCTTTACTTAGGCATAGAATTTTACCAATATCACTTATAAACAATCAACTGGTCAGTTATGAAATCAATACCTAACGAGCAAATAACGTCTAACCTCGACCACGGAGCAAATTGGTACTCGGTCGTGAAGAAAGATACCACGTCTGGAAGACACTTAATAGAGTACGTGGAGGTATTGACAGTTTTGAAGATAAAATGAATGTGAATCAACTTTGTACTGTTTTACGATGTTTCCTCCTCTAGCCTCTGAGTGTTGCTAATTGTTATTGCTCTATACCAGGTATGGGCAACCTTTGACGTGTTGTGGGCCAACCTTTAATGTGCAAATACGTTCGCGGGGCAGCGTTTAAAAGTAGTGTTCATAATTTTTAACGATAGATATCAGACATGAAATAATACGACAATGTTATTATAATACAAATTATTAAAATAACAAAATGAAATGAAAAAAATAGGTACAATATTATAATTAAATCGTTAAATTTGGAATTCTTACAAACTACGAAAGTTAAATAGCAACACCGAAATCAATCAGACACTTGAGCTTGAATTTTGGAAACTACTCCATCAATGTTTGGATTCATTCCACTGATACAAAGACGTAAAGAATTTTCCAAATTATCGTCAGTTAGGCTTGTACGATATTTTGATTTATTAACTTTCATCATTGAAAAGTACTGCCAAACGCAAAAATCAATCTTCTTGTGAATTTTCTAAGCTGCGGAAAATGGTCTTCTTCGAAGTATAATATATTCTGTAGAAATCGCACAACTCCACGTATTCACTCGCTTATGTAGGCAAAATGAAGAAATGATCTAGAATCGTCGAGTATAGAACAATTGAGAAGCAATAATCTTTTGTTGCGCCGCCAGTGAGGCGGAAAACATCAAAGGCTTTGATGTTTGGCGCCTCACTCTTTGATGGTCGCCGCCACTCGGCTAGCTCGCTCACTTGATTCCATCAGTATGAGTAAGTAGTGTAATATTTTTTTTAATTGGGTTTTTCAAAATGTCTCGCGGGCCGGATCAAATCTTATAGCGGGCCGGTTGTTGTCCACATACGCTCTATACATTAGTTCGCTCCCAACTTGAGTAGGTGGAAGTATTGACAGTTTTAAAGCTAAAATGAGTCAACTTTGCACTGCTCTCACATGTTACCTCCTCTAGCCCCTGAGTGTTGCTAATTATTATTGCTCTATGCAATAATTCGTCACCAACCTGTATAGTGACGAAGGGTTTATGTCCATGTTATAATATAAAATACGCTGATGACATTAAGTCAAAAATCGAAAAGTCACTTTAGGTTTATTAAGACATTAATACACGTAAGACTATAAAATAATTATTCATTTCCTTTTTAAGTAAAACATAATATATGTATTAAGTGATACATAAAACACTAAGGAATAAATAAAGCACTGCCTAGTTTTCACACTAAGTTATAGTATATTATATAAAAACTAGTTGCGGTATAATATAGTGTAAAATTTACACAAAGTGCTTTGTTTAGTCCTCAGTGTTTTATTGATTCCTTAGCGTAATGGAATTTCACAAAGTAACAACCTCAACAATCAATATATTAAACGATTATTGTAATAAGACATATTTCCCAGTATTTTAATTTAAAGTAAACGTCGATGTCGGCACTTGTCTTCAAAAACGATCCAATGTTATTCAGACATGAGGTACTAAAAATAGACTACATATAACAATATTTATGAACGCTTCTAAATGTAAATATGTCACAATCACTCGATGAAGT
Source organism: Dermolepida albohirtum (assembly GCA_031893035.1). Lineage (NCBI taxonomy): Eukaryota > Metazoa > Arthropoda > Insecta > Coleoptera > Scarabaeidae > Dermolepida > Dermolepida albohirtum. Next base: position 141,318 of record JAVIWB010002288.1, on the reverse strand, counting down.
TCTCCCCTTGACTTTAGTTACTTTGGACAATTCTCTTTCGAAAAATTACATGTTGTTAAGGATTTTAGTATCCTATTTAATTCAAAAATATCATTCAATAACCATATCAATAATATATGTATGTATACATATAACTTACGTTAAAAAATTTAGCGTTCCTAGTTGCAGCCACCAGGCTTGAATATGTGCGCATCATATGATCATTTCTTTATGAAACACATATCTATGCGCTGAAATTAATGTAAAGGCCATCTTTAAATTACCTTTTCTCTTGTCAGTCTGCGAATTATCCTTCTCGAGGCTACAGTCATATTAATCTGTCATTTACCGACGTTAATTTGACATCTTTCGAAGTACAAAAACTTTTGGATGTACGGTCATCGAAAATTTCAGTATTCCACTCAAAATAATTCTTGAAATAACGTCAACAGCTTCGAGACTTTCTTTTAAATTAAAATAAATAATACGTTTAAAAAGAAAAATGGAAAATCGGCATGTGCCAAACACTTCCAGCTCTGATCTATTGTCGTTAGTACACAGATTCGTTCAAGAAATGGAAAGGAGTATTAGTAGCGATTCAGAAGACGACGATCGTAGTAACTTTATTGAGGATGATGATGGATTACAAAATAATGACGAGGATGTGGAAATGTCAAATAGTGGCGAAGGTAAAACACAACACAAAAATAATTTAATTTTATTGTAGAAATTATATGCACTGCTGAAAACAATGGATAAAAATAAAAGCAGTTCCCAGTTAACAAAAGACCTATTTCTATCTAGGTATTTGGCATGACGTTAAATCTCGAACTGGCTTTTAAAACATATTGTTTAAACATAGAACAGCAATTTTGGAAAAGATAGTGTTATATGAAGAGTTAACGAGAACCCTCTTGAAAACACAACCTCCTACTATGAGAATATTCGACTAGATTACAAGTTGTTTTAAACCAATACGAGTAAATAAATTGTATTATCTAGCTTCAAAAACATCCTTGGCAGTTTATAATCGCAGAAAAAGATGTGTAAAGACAATGGCAAATAAAATCACTCTTCACATAGGCATAGAATTCTACCAATAGCACGTATAATCAATCAACTGATCAGTTGCAAAGTCAATACTTAATAAGCAAGTAGCGACTAGAGAGCAAATTCGTACTGGGTCGTAAAGAAAAATGCCTTATCTGGAATACGCTTGGTAGAGTACGTGGAGGTATTGACAGTTTTGAAGTTAAAATGAATGTGAATCAACTTTATATTGCTTTAACATGTTTCCTCCTCTAAGTTCTGAATGTTGCTAATTAGTATTGCTGTGTGAATTTGTTTGTCATCAACCTATAGAGTGACGAAAGGTTTATGTTAGAATATAAAATACGCTAATGATATTAAGCCAGAAATCGAAGTCATTTTAGGTATAGGAGTATAAAATTATTATTTATTTCCTTTCGAACTTAAATATAACGTATTGACCCTTCGTTTGGCAGATGAGTCGTTGTCACATTTGAGACTCACAGCATACATATATATTCATGTACATATTTATATGAAATTATTGCGTTATTAGTGATGCATGGCGTTTATATTCCATTCAGCTATATATTGTCGGTTTTTTTTCTGGGTCTCAGTGGCTTCCGCATATGTTGAACCACCTGCTCAAATGAAAATATTTAACAAGAAGTCTTTGAAGGTAAAAAGTAGTTTTATTTCGAAGTATGTTTATCATCATTATAAAAGGGATTTTATGATGTAATGCGATACGGATTCTGTTACTGATTTTCTCATTTATAAAACTAAAAGAAATATAATCAACTTTGGAGTGTTATTGACATACTGGATCTGAACAATTTGGACAGAAGAAACGAGTTTTACGGCGCATCTAATCAGTTCCCTGTGAATAGGATTTACAACTTCTCTTCTTCTCGAGTGTATTGGGGCCGCTTTCCTTTTCAAATACTTGTGCTGAAATCTGAAACAGAACAACGAAACGGAAACTAATGAAATTAGAAAAGTGCATTATGTTTTCATGAAAACTCATGAAATGAAACAATTCAAGCAACGAACGTGTAGTAAATTTCTTGACAATGAAAAAGTTGTTCTTTCGATTTTCAACGTTTGGGAAAACTTGTGATTTAGATAACGTGGAGAGGAAATTCTATCTTGCATGAGATTTGTCCAATTCATCGACTTCTTTACAAATAAAAAATGCCGTCAATGCCATCACATATAACATATTACAGAAAAAAGGAAGTCCATTGATTTGCTTTGTTGAGCATTTCGGTGTGAAATGAGTAATCATTTCATCCATGGAATCAATGGTTTATTCGCATTGTAAAAAAAATTGCTTGTGGATTGATTTCTTCGTCTTCAAAATGTTTTATATAGTTATGGTGGAAAGTAACTTTACGGTTTATTCTTTTTCGGCACGTAGCTGCAAAGTGAAAGAGGTTTTTATCTTTTTTGTATAAATGGGAAAAAGTTCTTGCGTCGATTAATAACTATAGATGAAACTTGGATACACCAATACTCTCCTGAAATTAAGACATAACTGAAACAGTGAATTGCGAAGGGTGAATCGGTTCCAAAAAATGCAGACAATTTTATCGGCCAGAAATGTGATGGCGACACATTTTCAAGATAGTCATGGAATTTTGTTAAGCGACTATATAGAAGACAAGAAAACAATAACGAAGGCATAATGTGGATCATTACTTGACAAATTAAAGGCAGAAATTGCGGAAAACCGACCACATAAGAGGTAAAAGAAAGTCTTGGTTCACCAAGACCAAGCGTCATCTCACAGTCAATACTCGCCATAGCAAACATTTAATTGATTGGTAATCACCATATTCACTATATTTGATCTCCGGCAAAGTTTTTCTCTACGGACAGAGATTTTCAATGAATAATGAGGCTAGAACATTCGTGTCTATTTTACAGAACAAGAAGCTAACTACTATCATACTTAGATGGATTAAAAAGATGGGAGCTTCATGAACAAAGTGTATATAGGCTTACGAAGAGAATACATTGAAAAATAAGACCGAATTAGACATTAAATACTTGTTTCTGTTTTAGACTGGCACTACCCTGTATATTTGTATGCACATATAATTACAAAAAATTTAGTATAGCTATAAATTAGAAGGGTGGTCCCATAAGTACCTGGCCTGATCTAGAGATGGCGGTAATTGTTTGAGAAATATCACTGTATTAGAAAGTACACAATCTATAAAGCATGTGTTTCAAGTTTAAAGATGCCACGTTGTTTAGTATTTGTTTGGTAGCCATCAATAGTGTACGGTTTCAGTGAATTTGTAAAAATGGAGAAAATTGGTCATCGTTACGTGACACAATACTTTTATTTGAAAGGACTCGGCCCAACCGATATAAAAGCTGAACTGGATTCTACTCTGGGTGAGTCTGCTCCTTCGTTTACAACAGTGAAATATTGGGTAGCAGAGTTTAAACGAGGCCATACGAGCTGCCAAGACGAGCATCGCCGTGGTCATCCAGTATCGCTTTGTGGATTTTCTTCACCATTTCTGGCGTCGTCACCTCATTTGACGACTCCAGAAATGGTGAAGAAAATCCACAAAGCGATACTGGATGATCGTCGACTGAAGGTGCGTAAGCTAGCAGACATAGTAGGCATATCAAAAAGTGCGACACATCGCAATATGATTTGAAAATTTGGACATGAGAAAGCTGTGTGCAAGATGGGTGCCGTGTTTGCTCACACTCGAGCAAAAACAGTGTCGTGAAGATGTTTCAATTGAGTGTTTAGCGAAGTTTCATAGCAACAAAGCAGAATTTTTGCACCGTTTCATAACCATCGGTGACACATGGGTCCATCACTTCACACCCGATACATTAGAACAATCGAAACAATGGACTCAAAAGGGAGAACCTGCTCCAAAGAAGATGAAGAGCGTTTCATCTGCAGGCAAGGTCATGGCATCGGCTTTTTGGCATGCTCGTGGAAAAATTTTCATTGACTCTCTTAAAAAAGGAAAGATTATCAACGGCGAGTATTATGCGAACTTATTGCAATATGAGTGAAGAAATCGAGAAAAGAGGGCCGAATTTAGCTAAGAAGAAAGTGTTCTTTCATCAAGACAATGCACCAACTTACAAATCCATTATTGCAATTGCCAAAATTAATGAATTAAAGTTTGAATTGCTACCTCATGCACCCTATTAGCCAAATGTAGCCCCCTCGGATTATTTTCTGTTACTAAACTTGCAAAAATAGCTCAATGGTCAATGATTTTCCAACGATGAAGAACTGATGTCGGCAGTTAATGGCTATTTTGAGGAGCAAGACAGTTCTTATTATAAAAGGGGTATCGAACTTATTGAACATCGCTGGGAAAAGTGTATAGAGCTGAAAGGAGATTATGTTGAAAAATAAATACATTTCTTTCCAAAATTATTATGTTTCTTTGTTAGGCCGGGTACTTCTAAAACCACCCTCGTAATAACAATTTCTGTGTACTTAGTTATCAGCGTAGACTTATATTACATATATTTTTGTTATTGTATTATTCTGTAATAGGATTTTATATGTATCTAGTTGACAAATATACATACATATATTATTATTTATATATATTTAGGCGACATACCTCCTACCGTTGCAGAAGTAGTATTAGTTGCACCTACCGTTACCAGAGTAAAACGCTGTAGAAATAGATGGACCACAAAAAAAGAAGAAATGGCACCTCCCAGAGGGTAAGCAAAATGAGGCATACACAAAGATATATAATAAAATTGCGCCTTTCAAAAAGAACTTCCAGTCTTGAAAACTCAAGGATTCCAAACACTGATCGTCGGTGGCGTAGCCGTAGTCCAATAGCAAGAGTGCGACCTGATGAAAACCAATGACGACATCTTGTAGTAACAACTGTCCAGTAAAGCATTTGTTATTTAAATTTTGTATTCTAATGACAAGGAAGAGCGTATACATATGTCAGTTTCAGAAATTTTTAATATTAATTGACTTCATTGTATATTTAATTTTTAAATTAAAATTCAAAAATGGTATGTGTTTATTAATTCTTTTTATAATAAGGATGTTGTTTATATCCAATTGTTAAGAAATCAATTATAGGGGAGATTTTTCTAGAACAAGGTAGTTTTATGTTTTCACACTATTAAAGTAATACCTTCATATTCTACAAAAAATAAGTTACATGTTCCAAAAGTAATAAGTTGATGATTTATTTGACTTAATATTTATATAAGTATATTACTTATGTGATAGAAAAAAGAACGAATTACACAGTAATAGTACGTATTTTTAAACCAAATTTGTAATGTTTACTCTACTGAGGATATTAAATGGTTAAATCTGTGAAAATTTGAAGACTTTCAGGAGAAAAGTTAATAATGCGTTGCTACTTTACTTAAACGAATACATTCTAATATCCACCAAGGCATATTTTAATAAGATATTCTATGAACTCCTGTGGAAGCTCATTCCAAGTAACTTATAGACATCATACAGCTGTTATAAATTCAATAAAGAATGAGGAAGCATATAATTAAGACTATTAACTACAAAAATCGTAACTTAATAGATGCAATGTGAGGATGGGTATTACCTCGCTGCAATGTGTCATTACTTCGCTTTTGGATATATGGTAAAGCGAATGGTTCCAGAACTTAGTAATGTACCTTTTCTCGAAGGAATATTAAAGGAATCCTAATTCCTACGATAATTACACTGTAAACCGTTAGTCTTCTAGTAAATGCAGTCTCACGTTCTACAGGAAAATTCAGAAACTTACTTTTACTCTTCCTTGAACTCGTCTACGACCTTCATGGGTTGAAAAGCAAAAACGAGATTCATCTGAAAAAGCTATATTGTTCTTCTTTTCATCCCATTCTTTAGGATATAGGAGTAGGAAATAAGCCATAGGACAACAATGCGTTCCATACATTGCCGTATACGTTCATTTTTGCCGATTCTCTATTGTCCAATATTGCCTCTCATTAATTGGCATCGTCCCTTTGGATTAGAACGTCTGTTTGGAGTAAACCGGGCAGATTAAGGGCGATTAAACGAAATTCGTTTTCGTTTACTCATATGGTCATGAATGAGTCTGACGTCGGCGAGGAAAAAGGTAGTTTTTGAACTTTTCCGCAGGACGTGAAATAGATTAATTGTTTGGCATGGAATTTGCATAGGAAGTAAGGCTGCTTTAGTATACCTGCAATGTCATTTAAATGTTCAAAGGGACATTTATGATGTTTTGTAACTATTCGCTTACCATATATCCCAGGGGCTAAATAACGCCACATTACAGCAAGACAATTCCCGTTCATAATACAGCTCTTATATCATGGTTTCTGAAAGAAGCCAATTAATATTCTCAATTGATCTAGGCGCTCGCTAGACCTATTTCTTATAGAACATGTCTGAGATATGATAGGTCGAAGGGTTTGTATACTACCTAACAATGCACTTCTAACAGATACATTATGCCGTAGAAATTGCTTGTAATTAACTTTCACAGGAACCCATAGAACATCTTATTAGAACCATGTCTAGTCGAATAGTAAAATGAATTCGTTTACATTGGCAGCAACTCGTTATTAAATTTTCTCTATAAAAATACGAATTTTTCAATGAAAATTTAATCATTTATTATTCTCAAAAAAGTAAATACTTATACAAATACAAAATTTGGTCTTTTACTTACACTTTTACTGGGTGATTTGATATTTTCTTTGTTACAGACTTTCATTTATTTTTAAATGAGATTTATAAAATTCCCTCTCTGCAATAAGGCGGATATCGAACAAATCTCATATTCTTATAAAAACGCCTCGCATTTTATGAACAAAATTAGTAGAGCCTCTAAGGTCGTGCATTTTCGCGATCGTTCATTTACTTACCCCTTTACAACTAATAAGTATTTTATTAATTTTGTTTTCTGCACTCAAGCTCAATACATCTTTTGCCTTGGTGCTAGATCTTAATATCTTCAGTTGTATGTAATTAATTGTGAATAATAGCAATAAATCGCTCAATGTATCATCATCATTACGCCCAGGTATAGAGCTTGCAATATATGTAGTATAAATACGTACATTAAAAATAAAAAGAATGTCAGTATCTAAATAAGAAAAAGCTGGAATTTAGAAAACTCCAACTTTCTACAATTTTCTTCAAACCCCAGTGTTGTTGCTTTTATGGGTTTTATTCCACACACATTGCTGTTATTATTTTTTCCTCTATGCATTTATTCCGCATTTTTCCAATGCCAATTGCCGATTTTAAGATTACTGTTATACTTTAGTTAGCACATGTGTGGTCGAAGCCGCGATGTTGTTACGCTTGTACATATAATTGCGTGGCTTAAAATCTCATACCGCCCGTGATGGTCTAGTCAAATGCACTGCAAATTACAATATGCTTCAACATAAATATGCCTTTACGTTTGAAGTATACTGCAGATACAATTGCCATGCTTTCAACAATGACAACTAATCAAATTTTAACTCGTAAACCGAATCGCATAGTTTGGGAAAGTACTTCCATCAAGAAAATTAATCATTAAATACATTCTGTTTATGGCATTTGAATATACACAAATATATACATTCATTAAGAGATCAATTGAATTTCTAGTTAGAGTAAGCTTTGTGTTTTGCCATAAAATTTATAGCACTGCTTAGTAAGTAATGTCATGATTTTGACTACTTTAATAATGAAGTAGCTGATTTAAAAAAAAACGTATGGTTTTATTTTCAAAATTAGAAGAGGTTGAGGAGAAATTGAGTTGCTTGAGTTTGAAAATGTTTCTTTTAAGACTTTAAATGTTTGTGAATTATTTCGTTATTATTTAAACTGTTTTAAGAGTCACTCACATACAGTATTTTATTTTCTTTTGACAGTCTATAGCTGGCCCATAGTTTTCGGACAACGTACTATTCTGCCTTCACGGCATTAGTGGCTCATTTTCTCGTGCTGCCTCTATCGGTTTCCGCGTAACAACTATCCTATTTGAGATGATTAGACAACAAGGCGTAATTGACAACCAACGTAGGAAATTCTTTTCGAAAACCTGTCACACCTCTATCAACTATGGTCGATAGCTATATCCTAAGCGTATATCCTAAATCCTAAACGTATTCCTTACTTGTGAGGGATACTATAACCTACTTCTAGGGCGCTAACAAGCTAGTATTTCGGAGAGTTAGGGCGGGTTCTCTATACAAAATAATTCCTTAGAAGTCACCCATCAATATTGATTTATCGAGATAAAAAAAGGAGTAGAAATGAAAAGAAAACCAATACACTACTTAAAATACTCAAAGTAAAGATAACAATCTAATTTATTGATGAATAAAACACATTACTCTGGTTCGTGTACTTAGATATATAAATATGTATAGATTTTGTGAATGATAGCAATGAAACACTCAATACTTAGATATTACAAATTAAACATGTAGCTACTCTTAATGCGTATTCAGCTTACGTACGTTCTATGCCTTATAATGTAAAATACACAAATTATATAATGAATTGTATTATCGTTATTTCTCTTAAAACACACTAAATCAGTGGTTTCAAGATAATATAAAAAAACTATATTATAATTTGAAAGTATCAAATTGATATAACAAATGAAACTGAATCAAATTGAATTCAATATCACTTCGTGGTGAGCATTTATGGTCTTTATGAGAAAGTCTATTCAAGGTCATAATTTGTTTGAACATATTCCACTTAATAATAATCATAGATACAGTACAAGAAGTAGATAGTAGTACAAGAAATTACAAGAATTATAATTCCTGCATGTTCAATCTAATGGTTGCAGGGGTCGATTCGATGGCTTGCAGAGTCCTTATTAAGTTTGTATTAAAAGATGGCACCAGAAACAAAGATTAAAAATTCAATGCGAAAAAAACAATTCAAAAAATTAGTACAAAGAAATATTAATACTTTTAGCTCGTATCTGTATATAATGAAAAAAATCAAGCAAAATTTCAATTGCCAAGATAATGATTTGTTAAATTAACAGCAAGATGGTCTATCGAAACCATGTGATCGTAAAATCATCTCAGTCGCTTCTATAATAATAATTGATCTATCTAACGTTATAGGAAAATTTGTTTCTCCAAAGAAAAATACGAACTCACAGCACCCAGAAAATGTTTTAATTCACTCACGATATTAACTTTTTAACAATCGGTTTCACAAGAAGAAGGAAAGTTCTAGCATCATCCCATAGGTTATATATTAGACATAAAAAAGAAAAGGGTGGGGAAGAAAATAATAGCAATTTATCATTATTAAAATACAACTAATTATAAAATTATTTATAATTATTGGAAAACGGAAATATCGGTAAATATTTCAATTAACTGAAATTAATTTAATAAATTGTTGCAATCATGTAGAAAATTGCCTTCCAATAACACTAATAATCAAGACGAAGCTACGAAACTGTAGATGGCGCTAGAAAAATTCTAAGGAGATAATTAAAAATACCAAAAATGATTTTAAAATAAACCGAAAACAAAATTATCACTTAGTTGTACGCAACCCTGAAGAAAATGAATTTATTACTAATATATTTTACATCAATTCACGCAGATAAATAAAAGAAAGCAATATTTACAAGTTATACAAAATCCAACAGAAACGATAAGTAAGCGAATAAAGACTAAACTAATTCCAAAATAATACTAAATACTACTACTAACTAGTAGTTTATGTAAGAATAATCTCCTAGATTAAGAATCAATCAATGTAGGGCCGTAATAAAATAAATCAGTTAAATTTCCAGTTGTAAAATTAAAGTAAAAAACTGTTGAGGATGTTAGAATCATCTAACACTAATAATGAAAATTTAGTATATACAATGGTATATAACAAAATATGAACAAAATAATGAACTATACAGTTAAACATACAGTTAAACACCGAAATAAACAGTAGAGCAAAATGAACCATGAAATGCGGCAACTACAAATCTTATTGCCATCAACTAAAAACATGTAATTCATGTAATCTCATTTTTTCTTTTCAAAATCACACTTAACTTTAAATATTGTTTGCGTTAAAATAATTTAAATATTAAAAAAGTGTTACACATAAATGAAGCACATTGTCGTAATGTTTGTAAAAATTATATCAACACTTTCTTATAGTTTCTGCTACAAGATGTAAAGCATGAAGTGTACACGTTACATATGTGTTTTAGTAACTTAATACACATATGTAACGTGCATAACATGCATTTTTAAACGACCCACGCGAAGCATTGTTACGGCACTATCAGCCACTTACATTAGCAATTGGTCTGTCGACAGCTGTAATTTTGTCAATATGATTGGCATTACTATCAAAATTACGTAGGTAGTACATTTTCTAGTGCTTTAGTAGACAATAACAATAAAAATAATGGTTGAAAAGATTCCAGTGTGTGTTAATACAACATTAACAACAGAATTTTTTAGAATATATGACCTCAGCTTATTATTATCTAATCCAGATTTAATATTGTTTTTGAATCTCAATTTAACCGTGTGCGGAAACTACATTATTTCGTAATATTGATTGAGATGGTAATTTCCATTTGGGATTGTATGTACTCCAGAATTAACGAAATTCTTTTTTAACAAGTAAAGCAAATGGTAAATTATAAACAGTTAGTAGGTAACAGTTGTATACTTTGTCGTTTCCACAAAACAAAGGTTTATCGCACACCGAACATGTTATTTTTGCAGCTTATTTTAAGTCTAGAAAAAACTCTCAACTTGTTTACATCCTCAGCAAACCACCGTTTTATAATAATTCTAGCATTAACACAAACTTTTCGGACATAATTATGCTATACATAAAAATGATCACGCTATAATATACCTAATATTCCATATCACAATTCTCTCACAGCTGTAGCAATATACTAAAGCATTTATTGTTCACTTAATAATCTACTCTAGAACGAAATTTTTCAAGAGAGATGTACAGCTGCTATATTTTTGAATAATTAATAAAACAGAATTCTCTTTATAACTTTTTTGATTATGGTAGTGCAGATACGATATTTTGCATTTCATAATCTGGCACTCAATAAAAGCGTATTTTTATTACTTATTTCTATTTCAACAATTTTATGTTCTTTTGGGTGATTTTAAATAGTGGACGGTTTCAAAAGATTTCTAAGTGCGGTGTGTCTAAACAATAATATGCTAAAAATAATATAAATATATATAATATATATATATATATATATATATATATACCAGGTGTCCCATGACATGGTTGCTACTGCTTAAAAATAAGTTACTGAAGCAATTTCAAGTTAACAATATCTAACTAACGTATGCCCAAAACTCTGTCGTAACTGAGTTACAAGCATTTGAAATTTTAAATAACTTTAGAAATGGGAATCTTACGTTCCGCTGTTGATTTCGTTCTTATTATAAAATCGGGGTGACTGTGATTGGTCAGTTATTACTTATTGTCATAGTAAACGTCAATTAAGTTAATTTAAAGTGTTTATTTTTTCGTATTACATTAAAATATAATATAAATAATAAATAACATATATATATATATATATATATATATATATATATATATATACCGTGAATATATTTTATAATGCAACATGCGCATACGTACATACACTAGTTGCTAGAGTAACGTAATAATGAAATGACAGCAATGTATTTTAACGTGTATTTTATTTTGCAACATAGGATGTGAAATACAGTAGCTGAACAAAATTTAAAAACTAATTTAACAAATTTTCAAAAATGTCACCATTGACGGCCAGACAGTATCCTAAGCGATTGTAGAATTCATTTATTGTATTTTGTATCTGCTCTGGAGTTATTTCTCTTGCAGCAACTCGTATTCTATTTTTTAATTGGTCAATATTGTTTAGAGGTTCTCCATGAAAAACTTTATTTCTGATACATGACCAAAGAAAGAAATCGATTGGAGACAGGTCTGGTGACCTTGCGGACCATTCTACTTCTGCTCCAACGGTTTGGAAATCTTTGGTTGAAAAATGTTCGAACCATATGAGAATTATGTGCCGGCACGCCATCATACTGGTACCAAATCTCACCATCAATATTTAGAGCGTGGAGGGCTGGCATAACTCTGTACTCAAGCAATTCTAAATATTTTTCTCCTGTAAGAATACCCTCAATAAAAAACGGTCCTACAATATGGTGTCCAATCAACCCAGTCCAAACATTGACTTTCTGTGGCCGCTGGGTCCTTGTGATATGATATCTATGCAAATTTTGTCTACTCCAGTAGCGGCAGTTCTGTGAATTTACTTCACCATTTACATAAAATGTTGCTTCATCTGTAAAGCAAATTCTGCGTAGTAAAGTATCATCATTATGAAGCTTATCCAACATGATTTCACAAAAGTTACTTCTTCTTTCTGCATCATTCGCAATTAGTTCCTGATGGTTTTGAAAATGATACGACTTAAAATGTTCTCGTTTTAGTAGTTTATGCACGGAAGATTTGCTTACATTTGTAGTTTGTGCTAAAGCTCTTGTGGAGAGCATATTATTATTTTCGATTATTTGTAGAATTTCATCTCTTTTGGCGTCAGTAATAACATATCTTGGCTTATTCCTTTTTTATGATTAGGAACGATGCATCCATTATTTTTATACTTCTGTACTAACCTACTTATTGTAGTTGGACTCGGTCTTGGACGGTCAGGATATGTAATTTGAAACAAATCTGCTACTCTCCTCAAACTCATATTCGAGTTATACCAGTTCACTAATAACAGTTTTTCTTCTACACTATACATACCCCAAAAAAAGAGTAACTTATTTTGACATCCTATGTTGCAAAATAAAATACACGCTAAAATACATTGCTGTCATTTCATTATTACGTTACTCTAGCAACTAGTGTATGTATGTATGTGCATGTTGCATTATAAAATATATTCACGGTATATATATATATATATATATATATATATATATATATATATATATAATAGAAAGTGTGTTAATTTTTTCGAATGAAGAACACGTTGATATTCACTTTGTTTATAGATTGTGTAACGGAAATGAGCGAGTGACAGCTAATGAATATCGTCGGTACTTTGTATAATTGTTTTTGTTAATGTCCATCAACGTTTAAGAGAAGCAGACAAATTTCTTGCAGCTACTTCTAAACATCCAGTGCAGGAAAAACTTGCTCAAGAAAACTCTATACTTAATATGGTTGATGCTCAATCTTCTACTAGTGTCCAAAAAATAACCAACAGACTTAAAGTGGGCCGCATGAGAGTAAGGAGTTTGTACCCGTACATAACTTGCCTATACAAGCTTTAAAACCTGGAGACTACACATTAAGACTTGAATTTAGTCGCTGGTTAGTGAGAAATCGAGTGATTTGTCGGAGAATATTGTTTAGTAATGAAGCCTGCTTCACCAGAACCGGCATCAATAACACCAGACATTCGCGTTGTTGGGCACTTGAAAATCCACTGCAAACTAGGGAATTCTGTTTTCAAAATGGATTTTCGATGAATATTTGGCGTGGTATTATTGATGACCGTCGAACGAACATTTCAAGGCAGTTACTTACGTTTCTGTCGTTTATGCGACTTCTTTTTAAATTATTTTTATTAATTTTTTTGCAGCGGTACATAATACCTGCATTAGTAAGATTACCTAAAGCTACAGATGCTCAGTACGATAAAGCTGAGGATATATGTTCATTAGACACTTTTAACTTGAAATTACTTCAGTAACATCTCAAAATGTGGCAATTATGTCAGCACCAGTAATTCACATTCTTGGGCACTTGAAAATCCACGATAAACTAGGGAATTCCATACTGAAGACAGATTTTCGTTGCATTTTTGGTGTGATATTGTTGACGACCATTTCATTGGTCCGTTTGTAATCGAACGTCTTACTATAGTTCGTTATTTACGTTCTCTGGAAAACCTGTCAACATTACGGGATGACGTTGCTCTTAATATAAGACGACTAATGTGGATACACCATCGCAGTGGTAGATAAGTACCAGATTTTCTTAATCAAAGTTATACGAACCGGTGGACAGGAAGAAGTTCAGCAATTGTTTTGCCACCAAGGTCGCCAGGTTTAAATCTCCTAGATTATTTATTGTGAGAAAGGCTAAAAAATTTGGTACAGGAAAACTCAAAAACAGAGAACAACTTGTTGCTAGAATTATGGATGTCGTAGAAACTATTCGTGCACATCTTCAGACTGTTAGTAGAGCTTGTCAATTCTAAGAAGAGCTAGACTTTGTATACAGCATATGGGTGGACATTTTGAACAACTAATTCAATCAAGCGATTTCCTTTCAAAACTACAAATGTTTGTAACTCAGTTACGATAGAGTTTTGGGCGTACATATGTTCATTAAACATTTTTAACTTTAAATTGCTTCAGTAACGCATCCTTAAGCTATAGCGATCATGTCATGGGACATCTGGTATATTAACTGTCGGATATATATTCATATAAGTCTTGTAGTCGCTGCATTTTTTGATCGTTTTACCTTATTTAACTTGCATGTGTGGTACTTAATCAATATCGAAGAGTATGATTGTTGAAAACGATAATGCTCGGCCAGTTCCTTATGAGTTGTTTAACCTATATTTTTTCGTCGACGTCCATATAAACTCTACTCGGCATAAAATGATTACCATCTTCCCTATTATTTTTAATTTCGATGGAGCCTGTGGTTGATTAACTTGATCACTGAAGGTTGATATATAACCCCTTGACACATTAATTTTCGTATTCTGTATACGTATTTCGACAACTAAGTTGTCATCATCATATGACAACTTAGTTGTCGAAATACGTATAGAGAATACGAAAATTAATGTGACAAGGGGTTATATATCAACCTTCAGTGATCAACGTAACGGTGATTAAATAGAGCAATATATGGAGGCGTAATTGATTTAGACAAATATGTTTTCTCTACTTTTTATTTTTGTTTAATAATCGACCTCGTAAAAACGCAGAATTTCTCTTCTTAAGCTACACCACATAATGTAGATATGAAAATATTTAGTCCATAAATTGCAGAACCTTAAACTTTGTTAAAAGTTCTGAATCGCACACATATGTACACTAACATATAACTATTTTCATAGTACAATTTACATAACAAATAAAATAATCTGATACTTTCCCAATTATTCACCAACCGTGGTAATTCAGACTATTTCATTATCGAAATCCTTCTGATAAAGCTTGGCTTTCAAAATTAATTTACATGAAACGGAAAGAGAACATTTATGCGTTTATACATACGTTCCTACACCGCGTAAAATGAATATATAAATTTGTCGATAATTAACAATATAAGCAGCTATATTTCCGTTAATAGTCCAGTGGATTTTATCATTTATACAATTAAATTTTACCTGTCAAAATTCACACATACATAACATTAGCTTTGCGAAATACGTGGCAAATGTACATGATTAAATGCTAACGAAAACATCATTTATGGGAATAGATTTATAGGACGCGAGGATAAACCCTTATAAATATGAACGCAAATGTTAATTAAACGAAAGTGCGTAATAAATATTTAAATTTGGAATATATTTCTGAAAGAAATAAGGAAGCCACATAACGCAGCCGACATATGTAAATACTCATAGACTTTCCCTTGCGAAAATTTACAAACGTTTCCAAAATTAGTAGCTTATAAATGGATATTATGTGTGTATGTATGTATATACTCTATGACAAGAAAAATCGAACCATCTAGTAAGAATATACGTTTTTAAACCAACTTTTGTACAAATGTTTACTTTACTGAGAGCAATGAATATCTAATTTAATAAATCGGAAACTTTAACAATGCTTTAAGTGACAACGTAATAAGATGCTCTATGTACTCCTGTGGAAGTTCATTCCCAGCAACTCGTAGGGCATCATTTAGCTATTGTAAGTTTATTGGAGGGTTAGGAAGGATACAAATTCTTCGACCTATCATATCTTGAATATGTTATATACTGTGTACGATAGGTTTAAAAGAAAGGTCAATTGAGGATAGTGATGTCGGCCTCTTGCAGAAGTCACAATGTACCAGGTGCACTGGAAAGTCATTACTATTTTGTTCGCAAAAAAAAAACTACATAATTTTCTATAAAATGGAAAAATTTATTTATTCAAAGTATTGGCCATTTTATTCTACACATCTTCCTAATCTTTCAGGCAATTTATGAATGCCATCTCAAAAAAACTGTTTGTCCATTGAGCAAAACCATTCATCAAGCCATTTTTTTACTTCTTCGAAATTGGCGAAGTGCTGCTTTGCAAGCGCGTGTTCCATTGATACGAACCCCCCTCCCACTTGGCAGGTGCGAAATTATATCCCATCCAAATGTTTTCAATGCTTCCTTGACCGGTTTTGTTGTATGAAACGGCATGTTATCGTTCTGTAACATCACATTACTTGTCCTAGGGCCTATTCTGGACATTTTTCTATCAAGAAATGATTCAAATTGATAACTTGTTGACGGCAGCGATTAGTGTTAATTGTTTCACCAGGTTTCAACAGTTCTCGTAATACACCACGCCACTCTGGTCCCACCAAACACAGAGCATTGTCTTGCTACCAAAACGATTTGGCCTTGGAGTCGATGAGCCGACTTCGCCAGGTGGTCACCATGATTTTTTACGGTTAGGGTTTCCGAAATAAATTCACTTTTCATCACCCGTCACTATTCAATGCAGAAATGACTTCGGATCATACCTTTGAAGCAGTATTTCACAGACGATTTTCGATTTTCTATTTGCCTGTCATTCAATTGATGTGGAACTCATTTTCCCATGTTTCAAATTCTTTGTATTGCTCGTAATTAGTCGCTAATTGTTTCTTCGGCTATATTTAACGCTTCAGCCAATTGTTTTTGAGTTTGGGTTCAGTTTTCATCTAATAAGTCCTGCAGTTTCGCATCTTCAAACTTTTTCGGTCTACTAGAACGTTTTTTGTTTTACACATCGAAATCACCACTTTTACATTATCGAAACTACGCCCCACATGTTTTTATGGGTGGAGCAGTCTCATCGTAAATTTCTACCAGCAAACGCAATCAGCGGCTTTTCCCTTTTGAATAAATAAGGAAAGTAATGCGCTTTTGTAGGCACAAAACTTGACATTTTCAAAGAGGTATAAATCTATGGGAGTGTTGCTTTCGCAAATATAACATGTATGGCTTTGAAGCTTTATGTGTAAAATCATAATATTGCACACTTAAACCTAGCGACATCTGTTAGAAAATCCGGTAATGATTTTCCGGCACACCTGGTAATAGCTGTAACATAAAAACTTCGATAGACGACAAAGCGGAAGGTTTTATAACTTTGTAATGCATCTTTGAGCATTTAAAAGGCCTCGAAGGAATTCTGCTTCCTGTGCTAGTTTCACCTTAAACTAGTAAGTACTGTCTACGTACAATTTCTCACGTTCTATGAAAGAAATTTCTTCTCTTCCATATTGGACTCGTCTAATATCATCATGAGTCCACATTATAGCGAAATTCGCCTGACAAAAAATAAATTGCTCCACCTTTCATTTAAATCTTCCCGTACATTACACTGGTCTAATCTAAGGACATGGTGTGTCTATTAAAAAGAAATATTAGCCTTAGATGATAGAAAATCAACCCAAACAAACAAATCTAGCCATGTATGGAACGCACTATTGTTCTATAACCAATCTCTATTAAAATTACATTTCTCACAAATCTCGAAGTACTGTGGCCATTCCTAAAGGCAAGCAATTTTAATCTCCTATCTTTTCGTTGGGTGATTCTTTTCGATCCTTCCGCACTCAACGAATAACTATGGCAATACTTCTTTGCATCTAACCAGTGAAATGCAAGACCTACCTCATGCAATCCAACGATGCGACCCGTTTCAATATCGTTTAGTTAGCGATAATTTGTCTTCGAATTTTCGGCATTTTAATAGCCTAATTCACAACTGTAGACAGTTACAATCGAATAACTAAACTAAATGTACGCTTAATAAAGAGAAGAATGATTTTTTTTTCGTTAGAATTCGACCAAATGTGACACAAAGGTTTATTTCTTGCTACTTTTTCTATCATTGATTATTCTGAACACAGTAAATATTTGTATATAATTTGTTTTAATTTTTTTTGTCATGTAGTATACATACATATATCAGTAATATTTTGCCAAAATTTCATATTTAGACGAGTCAACAAAATTGCTTTCAAGAAAACAGTTTTTGTGCTAACATTAAATCCTGCTCTGAACTTGATAAAGCTTGTATGGAAACGCTTCGAATACTAATGGTTGACTGTGATGATTTTCCATCATAAATAGCCCATTGCGATATTTCATGCTTCAAAAGTAATAAGAATACACTACTTTGTAACAATACCACTTTATTACACTTAATCAGTGACAGCAGTTTTAACATACGATGCCATTATCAAACTCAGAACAGAGTTTGATAACAACACTGAACCCAAACCGAAATTGCAGTCACTGATTAAGTGGAATTGAAGGATGTTATTACAAAGAATTTCTTTTTATTATTTTTAATTATAGAAATAACAAAAAAGCATTAAGAAATACATTAAAACAATAGGTTGTAGAAATAAAACTTGAAATATAAAAACACGCGATTCTTTGCAGTTCAGGCCAGGGACGTAGTGGAGAGGATAAAATCTCACAGCGGACCTCTATATTATTTTTTATGGGTTCTTTAGTCCAGAATTCTTTTATGTGAACTACTTAGGACCTATAATCACCCATTGTAATGATGCCATCCATACACTAAATTGTATCTAACTCAGTTTCAATAAAATTATGAGAGTTTTCAGTCGTCTAACCTTATAAGTGAAACCAGGATTAATCAGTGAAAACGGTTCAATTTAAATTTTAATTATCAATTAAATGATTATTGGACCAATTACTGTAAGGTAACAAAATCTTGCACACATGCACGTGATATTTCTTTACAATACTCTTTAATAGCTCATCACACATAACTCTATAAATAATCAAATGTACTTAATTGGGTCTCAGTTTTACAGTATTATTAAAACTACTATATGGTTGTTTGTACTGACAATTTCTATATATTTTTTTAACTTTATGGGACATGAACTTGGACATCATCTACATCCTCTACTTACAAAGTAAGTTAATCTATTTATTTTTTACAAATACAATGTTTGTGTTCGCATTCCACATTGCACAATGTACTATTGCTGAGAAAATGGGACCAAAATACAGACATCTTAGTTTATTGAAACACATTAACATTTAACACAAAAGCATGTAATAAATTATGGTATATAGCAATAATTATTACTTATGCAGGGTTTACAACAAATAATTAATGAAGTCTTAAAAGATTTGTATGAAAATTTATAATATATTAAGTGACAATAATGGTTTTTTGCCTAACTTTGTCAAAAGAAATAGCTTTTCTCTTCTTTATTGTGGATCTGTTTAGTTTGATTATTCAATTATAGCAGTTTGTGAAGTAGTGAACAGTTCGAAGGTAACCAAATTATCACCAGCTAAGCGATTTTGCTTATTGTATTATCAAACTTCATGAAGCGTGTATTTCATTTCGTAAAATCGCTGGACGGATGCATAGGCACATGCTATAATTATTCATTGTTGGAGATATTGGTCTCACAAAGTTAGTCAACATCTTGGAAGAGACTCTGGACGATTTTTGAAAACAACCGAGTGAAAAGAAAAGAGACTGCTTGCCCTTAGGGATTGGCATAGTACCTCAAGATTTGTGGGAAATGTCTTTTTGACAGAAATAACTCATAGAATAACAACACGTTCCATGTATTGCCCTACTCGTTCATTTGGGTTTAGTTCCTATAGTCCAAGACTAATACTGCCCCTTACTAATCGACATCGTGCTCTTAGATTATATCAGCGTACGGTCAGAATAGATTGAAGAGCAGACCAATATCGTTTTCTTCAGACCAATTTCGTTTTTGCTTATGAGTCTATGATGATCGTAGACGAGTTCAACGTCGAAAAGGAGAAAGACTGCTTTTCTGTAGGACCTAAGACTGCACATGTTAGATTGACGGTTTGGAGTGGAATTATCATAAAAAGTAGGACTTTAATATTCGTTAAAGGCCATTTAAATACTCAAAGGCTCATTTGCGCGAAGTTTTGGAACCATGCGATTTACCATATATCCAAGGGCTCGGTCATCAGAACAATCGACTATAGAACAAATCTGAGATATTGTAGGTCTACAGTAGAGGGTTTTCGCCGGTTCGGCCACAACCTCCACTTGCGATGACGTAATATATACGAGGTATGTTCAAAAAATCTATGTAAATTAAATATACGAAGTACGCTTAAAAAATAAAATTTCGAAAGCAAGATGACTTATAGTCAAAAGGACACTAAATTTCAAAAACAAATTGGCGACCCGCCATAGGGGGAGATGCGGAAGGCTATATTTTAATATTTAAATTTATCATTTCGAACTTATGTTAATGCCCTTTTGGCGAAGCGACATCTTGACTTTGAAATTTAGAGGCCCTTTTGGCAACGCGCCAACTTGGTTTTGAAATTTCGTGTTTTTTGTCTAAGTGTCATCTTGTTTTTGCAATTTTATTTTTTGAGCGAACCTCGTATATTTATTTTACACAGACTTTTTGATCATACCTCGTATATATCACGTCAGCGGAGAGGGGGGGGGCGTATGCTTGTAAACCCTCCAATGAAGTTACTTGATGTCCTTCCTGCAAATTGCTTGAAATGAGATTCCACACGAAGCATGAATTCATAGAACATCTTATTAGGAACATGCTCGAGCGAATAGCAGAATTTGTACGTTTACGTGGAACGACAATCCATTATTAAGTTTTCTCTATAGAAGGTACGAATTTTACTAGGCGATTCGTTTCTTTGGTCGCGTAGCATAAAATAAAATTGATGCTTATAAAGCCTGTACTATATCAGTGGAAAAAGTAACGAATAATACAGGACAACAAATACCGAATAGTAAAGTTATTTGAAACCTAGTACCATCACAGTTAATCATTTTGGTATACCTAATATTTTACTTGTGTATTTGCATTACCTCCTAATTTACACAATATGCATATGAAAAACACGACCCACACATGCATCTCATATTTCGTTTAACTTCACAGAATTACACCATAAACAACAAACACTGCGACTATAAAGTTGTGTACATCTTATCTGTATAAAATATGTTTACATTACCGATAGTATAAACAGTATTTTTATTTGGGCGACTAAAAATCGCATTAACATCCCGCTATGTACTTCTTTATGTGTCCATTGCACTAAACATTATTTATTTATAGTTTACGAGCGTATTGACCTAATTTGTTAGGTAGAAAAGACACTAAACAAATAAATACAGAGACAAACAAGTCATGGCTTTCATTTTATACGTTCTAATTGATAGGGTGGTTTGGATATTCAATGAGACAGAAATCAGTGTTGAAATGTATCTGAAGCTTTTGCCATATGTGCCTTGCGAAACGTATGTCTAAAATATTTATGTATTAGTTACCCCATCGTCGAAATGTATAATTAGATATTGGAGATTGATACAGTATAAACATCGTGTCATAAATTACAAATCAGCATATTTCCTAAATATTCTTAGTTATCTTGTTTATCTCCTGAACATATCATTTGATACGTAGACAAAATAATAAATTAGAGTACAACAACAGAAAAAATATTACAAAAATACCATAGTGTAAATAAAACACTCTTAAATGTAAATGTTGCAATATAAAGGCTGCTTCAAATTGCGCGGCTTTTTAAGAAGAAATAAAATATAGATGGCGCACTGAGTTTGTCTGTGTATGTGGGCATTTAAAAAGTGTGATGTATGACATTTATAAGAATGGCTTCGTACACGGTACAACAACGCGTTCAAATTGTTGAATTATTTTATGAAAAATTTTTAGAGTTTTTAGAAAATTACGTTAATCTTATGGTTTACATAATCGTCCATCTGAAAGCACTATTGGTCGAATTATTAAGAAATTTCAAGAGCCGATTCCGCGGAAGATCAAAAAAGTGAAAAATACAGTCGTAGTGGTCGATCACAAGAAAATATTGGTTTGGTTCGTCGAAGATCCTGAAATGCCTATTAGACGACGTTCACAACTTGGACTTAGTGGATCAACAACATGGCGTATTTTACACAAGGATTTGGCTCTGAAGGCATATACGGTTCAAATAACACAGGAACTGAAGCCATTAGATCATTTAAAACGTCGTTCATTTGTCGATTTCATCAATGAACAACCAGATGATTTTACCAAAAAATAATGTTTTCCGATGAGGCACATTTTGAACTTGGTGGCTATGTTAATAAACAAAATTGCCGTATCTGGGGTGAGGAAAATCCACGAATTATTCATGAGAAATATATGCATCCTAAACGAGTTACTGTTTGGTGTGCATTATGGTCAGGTGGTGTAATTGGACCTGACTTCTTTGAAAATGCTGCTGGTGAAGCTGTAACGGTCACTGGTAATCGATATCGTCGGATGATAACTGAATTTTTGTGGCCTGAATTAATGAATAATGATCTAGAGGATATGTGTTTCAACAGAATGGCGTTATATCTCTCTTTGCACACGAATCATTTGATTTATTGAGAGAAAAAATTCCTGGACGTGTAATCTCAAGAAACGGTGATGTTAATTGGCCACCAAGATCATGTGATTTGACACCGTTGACTATTTTTTGCTTTGAAAAATGAAATTATTCGTCTCATTGGTGAGAAAATTTTAACAAAAGAGTGGACGTCTGTGGAACTGCAAGAGGAGGCCATTCGGCAGATATATACAATATTATATTTTTCGCATATAAATGTCATAACTGATACTTCAATTACCAATAAAAAGTTTTTGAAAGTGAATGCAAATTATGTGTTTTACTTATTCTTTAAAAAAACCACGTAATTTGAAACACCTTTTACAAAAAGAGCAATGAATTATTAACTCCACACAATATGTTTTTTTTTAATATTTAAAGGCATGGAAGACTTTGTTACAACTTTGGATAAGAGGTAAACTAGCTTGTGGTGTGTTCTGATACATGTCAAAAGCATTTTATTGCGTAAAGTTTATATATCACTAAAGAAATTAAGTCAATATGGTATCGAAGATGCAGCTTTAAAATGGATAGAATATTATTTAACTTATCTGACTGAAAACAAATTGTAAAAATGAAAAATGTAGCCAACGGCTCCGATATCGTATCTGAGGAGATATTGGTGACTACGGGTAAGAGTTAATATAATAAGGCAGAATATCCTAAGTCCTCTACTTTTTATTATATTTATAAATGATCTCTCATGACGTCAGAATTTAGAAAATTGTATTGCTGCTTCACTGAAAACGGATAAATGGTGATGACTATAATTTTAAAACAGTTTTTAAGAAATCAGAAAATACATAGATCACAATTATCTGTAACTGCATTACAATTGATGTACATTACCATTAGAAAGGATGCCAAACGAAGGTCATTTTGTAATTTATTATTACCGTATCTTCCAGTGAAAAACAGCCAAACAGTCTTAGTTAAGAAGCTGATTACAATAAACACCATGGTCTAGCAGTTGATAAAAAAAAATTAACAAAGGTATATCGCAACAGATTTAGAATCTTTTAGACCCGACAAAGAAACATCAATACCTTCGAGAATTTTTGAATTTTTTTCAACGTGGTCACTTTGCAATGCAATGCTATATACAATATTTAGACCAATAACCTTTAATTTTTTTAATATCCTTGTCATAATAAAGATCACCTAACTCTATAAAATAAGCGTTTGCCACAGTTTTGACTTTATTCTTTGAAATAAATCTTCGAAAAGAGAATTATTTGGGAAAAGGTAGTACTTACAGGGAACTAAACCTGACCTAGTTCATGAATTTTTGCAGTAACAACCCGAGACTTCTGTGCAGACGCATTATCATTCTGGTTAAATGTCTACGTCAATAAGTAAAATTACCGTATTTGAGGCGAAGACAATCCTCGAGCTGTTAACGAATCACCATTACATCCATTAAAATTTACTGTTTGGTGCGATTTACACGCTGGCGGCATCATCGGCCCTTATTTCTTTCGAAATGCGGAAGGAGCTACCGTTACGGTGAATGGCGAGCGCTATCGAGTCATGCTGACTGAATTTTTGTTGTCAAAAATTAATCGAACATCGACGACATTTGGTTGCAACAAGACGGCTTAAAAATACGGCGCAACTTGCCATACAGCGCACTTAGCAATCGATTTATTGCAATATCAATTCGGTGACAACTTTATTTTCAGAAGTAGTGCTATTCACTGGCCCCCTCGTTAGTGCGATTTAACGCCTCTGGATTACTTTTCAGGTGGCTATGTGAAGGCATTGGTTTATGCCGACAAACCAGTAACTTTTGAAGCATCGAAAACCAATATTCAAGCCACCATTAACGCCATACGCGCTTAACAATCGATTTATTGCAATATCAATATTTAAGTCACCATTAACGCCATACGGCCAGATTTATTGGAAAAAGTATTAAAAAATTGGACTGCTCGAATGGACCATGTAACTCGTAGCCGTTGCGGACATATGCCGGAAATCATATTTAAAAAATAAATGCCATGAAATTATCTACCAGATTATAATAAAAAAAATTCCATTCCAACAATATTTCTGTCTTGTATTATCATTTTAAGTTCTCAAGCTCTTTAAAAAACACCCTATATTTGCCTCCGTTTCTTATTATGTAGACTGCATATATTTACTAAATGCTTAGTCAAAGAAAATATCAGAATCATTAGCTGAGATACTTATTACCATAACAATACCGTATATGAAATAAGTAAATTCAATCGTCTCTTCTTTTATTCTGTAAATAAAACGCTACTAAACATTTGGTGAGAGCTAAGTTTAGCCTTGTTTTATTAATAAGATCTTTACTTCCAGCAGGATTTACTCAAATATAAAAAAAGGAATTTATAAAAGAGTACAGCAAATAATAAAGCAAAAAAAAGGAAGTACTAAAATAAATTTTAAACTTAGAATATATTTAAAACTTGAATATCTTAATTTATATTGCGCATCTGCAATAAGGATGTTTCTACGTACATATGTATAATAGATATTAAAAGTGGTTGCTTTTTCGGTGTCCACGTAAGCATAATGACGCGTTTGTTACGCTGCTTCAAACCGGAACTATCTCTTTTCGTTCCCGAGATATTCATGACTATTTCGCCAAAAATGCTCGTTTTGGTTCCCTAACTCCGAAGTTTAATTTCAAAAGTGGTCGTTTTCCCAGTGTTTACGTAAGCATCATGACCGCTCCTTATGTTGCTTCAAACTAAAACTTTATATCCCTTTTCGTTCTTGAGATATACGCGACTATTTCGCCAAAAACGGTCATTTTAGACCCTAACTTTAAAGCTTATTTTCAAAAGTCATCATTTTTTCGATATCTATTAAAAAGTAATATAAACGGAACAAATTAGATACCAAACAAAGAAACTAATAGTTAATTAATTTAAATCCCTAAATACTAAAAATGTTTTGTGTAGAACCTCTAAGGTATTGGGAAGTCCTTACAGTTGTAGTATATAAAATCATAATTTCGGTACACACTGATACCCTTTTCAGACAAAATTAAATTTAATCGATTCTTCGCATCCCCCAATAGCTTAACCCTAATTACAGGAAGATTTGGCAGACCATGAGTTATTATTACGTTCGTGCTCACGGTGCGACTTAAGATCTTTGTCTATTATTGTGCGCTTAAACGGGTAAGGGAAACCACAAAATTACGGTTCGGATCAGCGCTCAAGTTATTCAAACTAGAATAACGTAACAGTTTCTGAATTGAAATATCGTAGTACAACCATCGAAGATACTTTGTTGAAATTGTTGAAAAAGTGCATCTACGGTGTTAAAAAACCGCTGTTTAAAAACGTCTGAAATAGTGAACCAGTTGCTTGGGTTTATCGAAAATCGACGCGAATGCAAATTTCTCTCGAATGTGCGGACCGTTTTCGAAAAAACAAGGCATGTAGATTCGCATGAAACAAAACAGCAATGTCAATAACGGCAGTTTAGTGGTTCTCTTCCCCAAAAGAGGGCAATTGGCTCTTTCATCTGTAAGAAAGGCAAGGAGTCCCATTTTTTTGGATGCGAAAAGCATCCCTCTTCTTGGTTATCTTCTAAAAGGCCAAACCCTTGCAGACGCATATTACGCGAGTCCTTTAGACAAACTAAAGTAAAATATTAATAGAAAATATCTTGATTTAGC
Organism: Dermolepida albohirtum; assembly: GCA_031893035.1. Taxonomy (NCBI): domain Eukaryota; kingdom Metazoa; phylum Arthropoda; class Insecta; order Coleoptera; family Scarabaeidae; genus Dermolepida; species Dermolepida albohirtum. The sequence goes on along the minus strand of JAVIWB010002288.1, from coordinate 114,969 downwards.
CAAGAAAAAGATCATTGACACCAAAAAATGCAAGCGATGTTACAATGGCGAAAATGAACGAATTCAAGTTTAGCGCTCTTTTTCAGGCCTAATATGTGTTTTTTTAAGAGCTTGAGAAATTTAAATGACAATGCAAGACAGAAATATTGTTGGAATGAAATTTTTTTTATTATAATCTGGTAGATAATTCCATGGCATTTATTTTTTAAATATGATTTCCGGCATATGTTCGCCGCGGCTAGGAGTTACATGGTCCATTCGATCAGTCCAATTATTGACTATTTTTTCCAATGCTTCAAGATTTGCTGGTTGTGCATAAACCAACGACTTAACATAGCCCCATAGAAAGTAATCCAGAGGCGTTAAATCGCCCGAACGAGGGGGCCAGTGAACAGAACCACTTCTTTAAATAAAGTTATCACCAAATTTATTTTGCAATAAATCGATTGTTAAGCGCGCTGTATGGCAAGTTGCGCCGTATGTTTGGAACCAAATGTCATCGATGTTCAGCTAATTAACTTTTGGAAACAAAAATTCAGTTAGCATGGCTCGATAGCGCTCGCCATTCACCGTAACGGCAGCTCCTTCCTCGTTTCGAACGAAATAAGGACCGATGACGCTGCCAGCGTGTAAATCGCACAAAACAGTCAATTTTAATGGCTGTAATGGTGATTGGTTAACGGTTTGAGGATTGTCTTCGCTCCAAATACGGCAATTTTGCTTATTAACGTAGCCATGTAACCAAAAATGAGCTTCGTCACTAAACACAATTCTTTGATAAAAATGCTCATCTTCGGCCAGTTTCAAATATCGTCAGCAAAAATGCAGCGCAAACCATGGTCGTTTGGCTTCAATTCTTGCACGAGCTGTATTTGATAGGCATGTTAGCCAAAATCTTTATGTAAAATTTTCCACGTAGTCGAAGGATAAAACCCAGTAAGTTGAAAACGATGACGAGTCGACGTTTCGGCGTCTTCTTCACTACTTCGCGCTACAGCAGCAATATTCTCTTTGGTACGCACATTTCTTTGTCTCGATTATCGTTTTGAATCAAGAAGAGTATAATTAGTGCGAAAACGATCAATAACTGCACGAATTGCTTGCTCACTAGGCCGATTATATTGACCGTAAAATGGACGAGTGCTCTATGAACTTCGCGAACAGATTTATTTTTTTCTAAGTAAATTTCCACAACTTGGAAGCGTTGTTCTGGCGTTAAACGGTTCATGAAGACTTGCCAAACCTTACTGAACAGAAATGTCAATACAGTTTGACATTATCAGCTGTTCAACCATAGTTATCGAAATCAATAGTTCTCATGCAGCTTAAAATACACCCATTATATTAAGGTGGTAAGGGATTATGTTGAGAAATATACGCAATTTCTAACCTCAAATTTATTTTCATTTCACGGATTTTTTAACCCATCTCTGTAAATAGCTTTTTATAAAATTACATGTTAATTCACATATAAGACTGCTGCTAAAGATATTCATATTTAACTACTTTTATTAAATTACGTTAATAGTTGAAATTTCCATGACAAAATTTTTACGTGACGTACTTTCCTCTAATCGATTTTCATTTTCAGCTCTTTCGCTTCGAAATTGCTTTATGTGCTTATATATTTCGAGGCTCGTCAATGATGTCAATTACATCGTACCTTTCTCCTCTACTTTTTTTTAAAATTTTATCTTCACGCGATGCATATTTCAGTGTGTTCCATTACATTCACTAGATGGCGATGCAGCGAGTATATACTATGTACGTGTATATCCCCCGATGCGGAATAATTCAATATTAATGGATACAAATCCGTACTAGGCACTGAATACGACGAATGGAAAATTCGACACAGGGGATGCATGCCTGGCAGACATAAATCAAATATACATCCAATACCTTTAATATCTCCACGCTACGTATAATACAGTTTTCGACGATAAGTTGCCTTTTCCGAATCTTGTAACCAAAAAATACGACCCTATTTGCGAGAACCTAATGTAAAATAATGTTACCCACATCGTCTAGTTGGCTGTACAGTAGTACTGTCACCGTTGTCTTTTTTTATTTTTGCGGAATCCTGTTATGAAGTCAAGGCTGCTGTGTAGTAATTTGTCAAGAATACATTCTGCCGCAAACGTTCCCTCAACAATACGCTCTGTCTCTCACGTATTAAAGCGAGAGTGAACTTCGGAGCATCACAAATGTTCCTTTTAAATTCGGCAAATCGAATTGAAAGCGGTCTAAAAGCAATTTGCTTTAATCTTTCACGGTAAGCCTATTTCCCGAATTCGAATGATTTAATTTCGTGATTCAAGAAAATATCCTCAGATTACTGTGTATTTTGGAAATCTGTAATACCACTAACACTGCTTTTGGAATTAACTTTTTTTCCTTTTTTACCTTATCGTCCTATAATTGTGATCATTACACCAAGTCCCAGAGGTAACATAGAATACAGGGTCGGCTTACGGTATAGTACATACTTATAAAACAATTTGATCATATTAGACATCTATACTACTAAGGCAAAAAATTTGGGATAGTGTCCTTTCGACAATTCGAGATATAGTTACCGAGATCAATTTTTACTGCGGTTAAAATTGACAGGAAGATTCAATGATGATTTATAGACCGGCAAGTACATTATTTATTGAAGATCTTGTGCAAAACATAAGAAACAGTATCTGGAAGATTCTCTGTTTATGTCTGGGAATATAAGTCAGAGACTTTAGTGGGCCGCTTAACTATTAAAGGTTATTGCAACGTATTGGAGAACGTTGTGATGCCGTTGATCTCAAAAGATTTGAAAACAATTTTACTTTTATTACACATAAAGACTGTGAAAGACTTTTATTTGTGACGTGCAAAGTTCAAACTATTGGAAAATGTTTTCCAGAGATGGATGCATTAATAGCAAGTACTGAAAAACTGTCTCTCGACTTTCCCAAATGAACTCAAGAATTTTATGGTATTTACAAATCACCAGATCGAATTCTAATACGTTAAGCAACATGGTTGAAAGTAGCTTTATAAACTCCTGTTCAAAATTATCGCACCACTCAGTTTTTTTAATTTATTTTTATTATTTCAATTTAGTATTCAGTATTGGTTTATGCTAACATAAAATGAGATCATTAGAAAACAATTCTGTATGATGCATTTGCCTTTAATTTAAGAAAAAAAATAAAATTTACCTTTTTTGTACAAAAATTAAAAAAGAAAGAAAAATTTAAAAAGAAACAAAAATTTATTCAACACTGTAAACATACAGAAACTCAAGATCTGAAAAACTTAATAATGCGTGACACCACCTCTAGCTCTGATAACTGCCTGCACCCGTCGTGGTAAACTTGTTATCAAATTTTGAATGGTTTCTTGAGGAATATTATCCCATTCTAAAAGAACAACGCGTTCCAGTTCTTGGAGATTTCTTGGTGCTGGTAAATGACGCCTTACTGACTTTTTCAGAGTATCCCAAAGATGCTCGATCGGATTCATGTCTGGGCTTCGCGGTGGCCAGTCCATCACTTGAATATTGATCTCATTTAAGTAATCTAAAACCGGTCTTGCAATATGTGGTCGAGCATTATCTTGCATAAAAATGAAATGGTTCCCTATAAAGGGCGCAAAAGGCATGACGTGGTCTTGAATAATGTTTTCCAGATAGAACTCAGCGTTCATTGATCTTGGATGAATGGGAACTAACTCTGTACGGGCGTCAAAGCTAATCCCTCCCCAGAACATTTTAGATCCGCCGCCAAACGGTTCCCTTGGAGAGATAGTGCAGGCAGCAAACCTTTCTCCAGGTCTTCGCCACACTCTTTCCCGACCATCTGGAGATTTCAAGCTTACCCTGGTTTCATCGGTAAACAAAACTTTCTTCCACTCGTCGACAGTCCAATTTGCATGATTTCTAGCAAACCTTAATCGTGCTATTCTGTGTGCTGTGGTGAGCAGTGGTGTAATTGCAGCCTTCCTACTAGCCAATCCTGCTTCATGTAATCTTCTCCTGACAGTTACGGCGGATATCCTAACATTTCTGATTGTTTGCAATTCGTTACTAAGCTCTGCACTAGTGAGTTTTCTGTTTCTCAAAACCTGCTGTCGGAGAAAACGCTCATCCCTGGCACTGGTGACTTTCTTTCTACCCTGTCCATATTTTCTAGAGTGCGATCCAGTTTCTCTAAATCTTTTTGCCATTCGACTAATCGTTGAATAATGAACACCTACCAGATCGGCTACATAACGCATAGTTTCTCCTACTTCTAACAAAGTTGACGCTCTTACACACTCATCGTTGGTTAAATAGCGTGGTCGATTCATGATTTTCAACTTTAATGGTATTAATTTAAATTTTCTTTAATCTTGAAAATGACCACTTAAGAAAATCAAAAACCAACGCCGTTGAAGTGGAATCTGAACTTCAGACAATAATCTCAACAAATGCTCACAACAAGAATAATCAACTGCCTTTCAACTTTTTGGTACTAAGCTGTCAAAATTTACTTATCATGACATAAGCCACCTATGATTTGTTATATTACTCTAATAATTTGTTCAATAATTTAAATAGTAATAAAAATAAGTTCGAAAAACTGAGTGGTGCGATAATTTTGAACAGGAGTTTACTATTCTCAGTATCTCCAAATATTTTCCAAAATTTAATCTGTAATTCTAAGGAAGCTGCAGCTATTAAAGAAAGCCAGATATGATTTCTAGATGATTGCGTTGAAAGAGATTTAAAAATTATTTATAACAATTAAAGAGAATTGCTTTACGTAATAGAAAAATTGAAAAATACTGGGTTGTTGTTAGAGCAAATAGTCAACAGGGTAAATACACTGCTGCACAATATAGTCGACGCAAAAAAAAAAACCGTCGCGTAATATAAAATTTCGATAGTGTTTTATTTCTTTATAAAAAAAAGTTGTATTGGAAGTGTAAAGAGGTAACAAGAAGAGAAGATGTCCCAGACAGAGGTGTTAAGAAAAAGAAATCTAAGAAAGATCTGAGTGACATGGGAGTAACGGCTGGAACAAACTTAATATTAAGGGTTATTAAACATGTATATACACATAGAGACAGAAAGAAAGAGAGGGTGACAGCATTAACACCTTTTTCTAAATGTTTAAGAATGATATGTTGACATTTGTCACTAAAAACACATTTAAGTTGTGAGGAAACTCAAAATTAATTATGGATTTTCATATATATATGAGTAATATTAGATTCACGGGCTGTCCGCAATGTTTGACAGAAGTTCTCAAATGAATCGGCGTCTCCATGTTTCGCTGACATCTAAATAATCTTCAGTTGTTTTGTAGTGAAGCGTCAACCTGAAACTGGCTGTGACTGCTTCTCCCGCTGCTTTATATACTGGCTCCTCGCAACTCTTCGGGTTACATCGGTTTTGGTTTCGGTGTAATGGAATTTCAATCAGTTTTTATTGCGTTCTAGAAAAATCAGTCCAAGTTTAATGGGATTATAATTAGATATCATTAACAGTGGATTAATGTTAATGCATTGTTCGCTTGCGGATATTTGACATACAACCCATTAACATTAATCGATTGCTAATGCCATCTAATTCTAATCCCATTAAACCTAGACCAATTTTTCCAGAACGCAATAAAAACTCTTTAAAATCCCATTACATCGAAACTAAAACCGAAGTAACTCGAAGAGTTACGAGAAGCCAGTATATGAAGCAGCGGGAATAGCAGTCACAGCCAGTTTCAGGTTGACGCTTGACTACGAAACAACTCCTGAAGAAGATGATTGTGATGTCAGCGAAACGTGGGGACGCCAATTCATTCGAGAACTTCTGCCAAACATCGCAGAACGCCCGAGAATCTAATATTACTCATACTTACAACCGCGAGAACTTTCATTCGAACATATATAAAGATAGAGAGAAAGCACTAATATCTTCTCCTATATGTTAAGGATGGTGTGTTGATATTTGTCACTAAAAATATACTTAGGTTGTGAAAATCACCATTAAGTATTACAAGGCGTTGCTGGTGTGAAAAATGTTTCAATTGAAATATTTTGCATTTTTCTTCCCGAGACGAAAGCAGAAACTTGTGGCATATGTAGTACAAGGCATTTAAATAATTTATTTTTGGCGTTTTAATAAATGACATAAAATATTTATTATAGAAAAACAAACAGAAAAGGCATTAAAAAATATTCCCTCATACATTGTCAAGAAAATTGATTTACGACCATCACTCATAGTTTAAAATTTATTTTTTACAACTGTATTATAACGCATGGCATTGAGTATATTTACAATAATATACATATTTACTATTAATTACAATTTATATTCAAGTAATCCCAACAAGTAACATTAAACTGGATGGATTTATTTGCACTGTTTTTTTTGGAAATATGTACATACACACAATGCTTCAGCGACGTTTAAGCAAACAAAATTGTATGGAAATTTACTTGGAAACTGGTATTGCAGACTAGAATCCTGTCAATTGTTACTTACACTTCACATATCTGTAGTGGAGTGTAGATAACAATTCGAATGTCCCAAACACAAGCTCAGTTTCAAGTTTATCTCGAAGGTGCGATAGACCGTAACGAAGGAATGATATTGGAAAAGTTTCAACAGAACATCCCAACGTATACACGACTCGACGAACTCTATCTATCGTTATTATTAATCTGTTCCTGTGAATTATAGCTCACAATCAGATTTCAATGTATCAAATCCGACCCTGTAACTGATTTAACATGTAATTTTGTAACGTGCCCTAATACATCCTTTTTTGTTAATAAGCAATTGTAGTTACAAGGTGCGTTTTTAAAATAAATATCATTTCCATAAAAAAAGAACAAAAACGCGATCTTTTCAACAGTATTATTTTTGTATTCTACATTTTAAATGTAATTACATCCCATATTAAGGTACTTATCATATCGTATAACCAGGTTCTGAATTCCATCGTCAGAAAAATCTGCCGCCTTATTTACCAACCACTGTAGCACGACCGTTTTCATTTCATCATCATTGTAGCGCTAACCTCCTCGATGTTTTTTCAAATGAAGGAACAAGTAGTTACTTGGCTTTATATCGGGGCTATACGAAGGATGATCAAGTTGAAGATCGGGTTTCACGAGCCATGTGTAGACAGGTGTTCATAGAAGTGAAAAAATCCCCTTACTGAGATATCCGGCTTTTCGTAGCAATTAAATTCTGTCCCATACAAGTGGTGAAACGTCGGGAGCAGAATTATCGAAGTCGCGATTCCAGTCCGGAAACCAAGGTGAAGTAAGTATGAATAACGACCGCGGAAATTGGTGAGCCAAATTAACACACCGCTGCCTATGCCAAAACACAGTTCACATGATTTTGCGTGCTGAAATTGTTTGCTCGACCTTCACTTTCTTGAGTGATATTGAATGCCTACATTATATGGATTGCTGTTTTAATTCCGGTGTCACATGAGCCACTCATGTTTCGCTGCTAATGACAATTTGGCTTAATAACTCATCATACGGTATCGCTCATACTACATGATTGGTTTTGTGCATCTCAGTAAGCATTTTCAGTGCCCAGCCCGAGCACAACTTCCGATAATTTAAGTGTTCTACCACAATTTCAGAAACAACATTCGTTGAAGTTTGCGGAAACTTCTCAGATAACGATGATATTGAAAAATGTCTGTTTTCTCGAACTTTCTGCATTAAGTCTTCAGGATCGTTCGACGGTCGTTCACTATGTTCCTCATAACGAACATTAGTAGAGCCATCTTTCAATGCTCTCACTCATTATCGTACTATTCCCTAGATCATAGTGTTTCCTCCATACACTTGATTAATCTGCCCATAAATTTCAACCGCTTTCATGTCCTTTTGCGTCCAGAAAATAAATCACAGCGCATATTTCACGATCGGTGAAATTTTCAAATGTCTGAGGGCTTTTAAATACGCACAAACAAATATAAATACAAAGCCAGTACGCATGAACGGACCGCGCGCTGCAGCGGCTATATTTGAAAACGATACATTCTTAAAAGAGACGCCTTGTATATTAACTGAATAATAGTTTTAATAAAACATAATAATAATATAACAAAAATGCATATAGTCTTGAAATGAAAAAGTATGGCTCATCGAAACACTAAAACAATGTTAAACACCCAAAATAGATAATAGATACAACATAAAATTATTTTTTTTTGTATTTAAGAAAATTTTGATGGAGCTTGTGGTTGATTAACTTATTCACTGAAGGTTGATATGTAACCCATTTCCACATTAATTTCTGTATTCTGTGTACGTATTTCGACAACTAAGTTGTCATCATCAGCAGATAATTAAATAGTGTCGCACCTGGACAACTACGGCAGAATACCCGTACGAAACAAATTCCTCACACGATCTGTACTATACGGGTATGTTGCCGTAGTTTTCCAGGTGCGATACTGTTTAATTATCTGCTGATGATGACAACTTACTTGTCGAAATACGTATACAGAATACGAAAATTACTGTGGTAAGGGGTTATATATCAACCTTCAGTGATTAAGTTCTTTTGTATTATTTCCTTGTAATATTGTAAATGTTCAAATATTTTAGTTTATATTTATAGAATTTTGCAGAATAAATGTGGCGAGGCTAAAGTTAAAGGAGATTATGTTGAAAAATAGAATTATCAAACAGACTGTAGGACTTTTGTTTCATCGTTAGGTAGAACAGTCGATAGCCAAAGCACATAGTGTGCTATTGCAGTACAGATAAAGCGATATGAGTGCTTTCGCTATTGTCCGAAAAATGGACATATAGTTCTCTCATTACTTTGTATTGTACTTTCGATAATACTGCCCACCAGGTGCGTAGAACTGTCGGACAAAGCAAAGCTACCAGATGTGGTCGAGTTTTGAACTGAGTAAAACAATCGCCATAGCTATTGCCTTCTTTGGGTATGGTTGTTTTCAGTCTTCATTATTAAACACCACCATTTCATCTAAACATTATTAAGATTTAAACCAAGCCTTAAATTGTAAAAAGTTGAATTAATAATTCTTCATAATGATCTTCCATTCAAATCAATATAACATCACAACGTCACAATATTTTTTCTCGATCCATCACTTAATTGTATATAAATAAATCACATTGGCTTGGCTCAGCGTTAAAATAATATCTCTTATATGGTAGATATTTATTTTAAATGTAATTCTATTGAATGAAACTGTAGTGTATACAATTTGAATAGAAATATCGATATTTATAAGGAATGTCAACATTGCGTGTTCTCCAATGATTTTTTTTATTAATTTATATTCAAAACTACATTACAGTAATTTAAAGACTATCACCGCAGGTACGATCTTTGTGTTAATAATTACTATAATCGCCTTCTAAACCCCTTCCAGTCTCTTCACCGTACTCTACTTTGTGCTACTCCTATCCATTTACTATAATTCCAAAGTCGTTTACTCATTTTTTTCTTCTCACCTCTCTTGAGCACCACTCTATGTCTTCGCACCATCTGTCTTAAAACCATCTAATTACATATTCCATCCATCAACATTGTCTTTACTATTCTCTGCCTATATGCAACTTTTTTTTTCTTTCCTAAATTTTCATTTCTTATTCGACCTTGACTGGAAATACTAACTATTGGTCCTTGAAATGAATAATTTATTTCTATAATCTTTTGCAAACGGGCAAAACGCACATATGTTATAAACGCTAGCCTTCAGGTTTATAAAGACTGTTCATTTTTCTAGTAATATTTCCACATTGGTTATCCTCATCCAATTTAATACTCGTTCAGAGTCTCAGTGGAGGAACTCATTATAAATATACAAATTTACTAGCTTCAGAAAGCTATTATAGTTCATTTTTAATTCCAAGCCTGCTGAATATTTATGTAGCTGTTGCAACATTTCGTTAACGCCGTTTTATCGGCTATTGCACTATGATACGTATATCGTTCGCAAACCTTAACTTATTCAAATAAGGGTCATCGATTTTAATACCCTACCTTTTCCAGTCCGGTCGCTGAAAGATATATTCGAAAGCAGGTGAGGACAACGTAGGTGATATAGTATGACTGCCTTATTTATCGTTCATTGTTGAGAGTAGTGGATTCGTCGGTTTTAACTCACATTAGTTAACGGATTAATGTACTACAATATTTCAAATACAATTAACGAATTAAATTTTCATAGAATCCAAAAACAGAAACGAAAATTATATGTTTTATATCTTACATCTGCTATTTAAAGTCTCAAAATTTCCATACTTTTGATTAGAAAATTGGAGATTCTCTAAAAATTCTTTAGCGGTAATAAATATTTTACCTTCATAATACACGCATCTATCTTTATGATATGCCCTATGACAGTTAACAGTTGTAACTTCATTTTGAAAAAAAATTGAGCCATTTGGTTAACCTAAAATTTTATAAAAAGTCAAAAATAGAGACTATATCGTGGATTTTCATCATATTTTGCACCTGCAAAGCTTGTTAAAGGTTGCATAAAGGTTGCATAAAGCTTGCTGTGATAGTGCTTTACAAGAACTGAATTGCTAACGATGGTTCACGAAAATCCGTTTTGGTGACTTTAATCTTAATGGCTTTTACTTGGTCAGGGAAGCCCATTGAGATTGATGACAAAATAAATATGTCAAGCCATCAACATACGACACCAGACTTTCATTTGCTTCACTGTCTTCAAAAATACTCTGCACAGTGTAGTGTAAAATACAGAAATACGTGTGAAAGCATTTTTCTGAATGTTATGCTATTAAGAATTATATGCTGGATAAGAATCCCAGTAACGAAGATCAAGTGATAATGCTCAAATATTAGGCTCTCAATACGAGGAGAATCTATGGGACGCATTACAAGAAGTCAATAATAAAAACAATAAAGCTTCTACAACAAACATATCATATCGACTACAACTGTATTTATTTTATTGCTTTTCAATTTGTAAGAACAGCAAATCATCTATAAGTAGACAACTGTAAGTAGTATATATATATCAAGAAAATAAAATTTTACAACTTTTTCGTCAAAAGGTTTGAATAAAATTTTACAATAATTTGATGAAATTACTATGCAGCTTAAAAAAATATTTCATGCCATTACAACTGCAGAACTATAAATTGTACAATACTTTAGTAAAGAAGATGGTGAAAGTTTCACTGAAAGAATTCAATATAACTCAACTTTTCTAAAATATTACAAGGAGGTGATAACCAATTAGTTGGCAGACTTGATTTCTGTCAAGTTAATCTAATCAAAAAATTGGTTTCCAAGAGAACGAGTGAAATAACTAAAGACAGACTTCTCCTATATAACCCGGAAAAATAATGATACTTGATAAAAAGTATGTCAATTAGCAAATACATAAAATATCTTGGGATATTATATAACAAGTTGGTAAGAATTACCAATTATTCGATTCGAACCACGTCCATACGCCAGCTTTCAAATGCTGGTGATAAATAAGTTATTTAAATTAATGGACACGCGTCTTATCATTCAATTAAACTATAGGTACAAATAAGTACATGCCACATAATATTTAAAAAGAAAATGATTTGCCATTTCCTTTGGCTTTGCCTTGTGCCTTCAAACATTAACTTGTTTCGTTCTTTTCAAACTACTTGCGTAGTATATCGTTCAACACAACTGTACCTTACAAAGCTTTCCGCTAATAAAGATAAGACCATTTACGGAGCAGGAATTATGAAGGACCCGGAAGGTTGGCAAAAATTCTTCAGGAAAACGAGAATATAGAATTGATCGAACTTTTTATATTAACAAATAACTTATTGGAAACTGAAAGGCCTTGTTATTGTTATGTTCTGACAATACTGTAGTTGAAATTGTAATCTAAATCAAAGACGATTATTCATACTAATAAACATTTTTTTCATTTATAATAATGTAATATTTATTACACCATCCATGTATATATATCCATGTATCATTCATTTTATTAATCGTATGCAAAACTAATTCAGTAGATTTTAGAAATATGTAGGTATTCAGTATTCAGTATTCATTAGGTAATGTTTAATAGGTACGTCGATTGTTCGAGACAACCATTATTACAAAGAAAACCCTAGCAATATCTTTCAGTAGTTGTCATTCAATCACACTCCACTTTTATTGCAAGAACTATTAGACATTATTTAAATTAAATATATTTTACAATAGTTTTCAGCCCAATATACCTTCCTTGCACCTACGATATATTGAAGTTAATTTTGATGGAGCCAGTGGTCGATTAACTTAATCATTGAAGGTTGATATATAACCCCTTTCCACATTAATTTTCAGTTGTCAAGTTGTCATCATCAGCAGATAACTAAACAGTGTCGCACTGTCTGCTGATAATGACGTTGTCGAAGTACGTATATAGGATACGAAAATTAATGTGAAAAGGGGTTATATATCAACCTTCAGTGATTAAACTACAATATATTATTAAACGGGTAACTCACTTCAGGAAATTTTGTGCACTTTAAATAAAGTGGAAATTTAGATAATTCTATAATATTCGACTGCCTCCGATAAAGTTTCTTATCACAGGTCTTTTTGTACATACGGGTACAACTTTAAGCAAGCCATCACTGTCAAGAAGCTTCAATCAATAGTCACAGACTAACATGAATCATACTCAATTAGTCTTAATCATCTAATTACATCGATCACAAGACCAACGTGAGTTATACTCAATTAGTCTAGGTAACAACAGAACGTATCAGTTTTAAACTGTCGTGCAGTGCGACAGTTGCTATCAAAAGTAGCAAAGTAAGGTGCAACGAGTCCCTTATTTTACATCATTTTCATGTTTAATTCGTTAACTAACTTTAGTGAATTCAAATAACAACTCTAGTAAATATTTAGAAAACCAGTGTAGAGTTTTCGTTTACCTACAACAAATGCAGTTTATTAAAACCACATGATACTCAGAACGGCACACCAGTACCAAACACTTAATCTCACCTGAAACCAAGACTTGCTAGTTTATATATGTACTTCAGGACAAGTAGTAAAAAATGCCAATATTGTATTCTCTGCCATTAAACATAAAATATTGAAAACATCAATAATAATTTTATCGGAAATTAAGGTACGAGAATTACTAGAGATTTGAATGGATTAATTTCCCTAGACTATCTAGCAAATTGTCAAACCATCAGGCATATTATGTCGTACTATGCCGTTCTACCAGGCAAATAAAAAGAAGCAATTTCTGAAAAACAACCTCGACTAGCGCATAAGAAAGTTGTCTTTCATCACGACAAGACACCTTCTCGCATCAGTCAAGTTATTCGCGGAAAACTGAATCAAGTGAGACTTCCAGTTATGCCCTACCCATCCTATTCGCCAGATCTAATCCTGATGTTAAAGAATTTATTGCAGGAACAGAACTTTGCAAATTTTCAAACAAAAATTACAAGAATATTGTAAGGTACTCCAGCATCGCTGATCCAAGTTAAAATGAAGAAGAATATTGAAAAGTAATAAAGAAAATCGATGCCCTAAATTATTTGTTTCATTTCAGCTTCCCCTTCCCTCAAATCATTCTCTTTTATTAATTTACTGCAAGACCAACGGCAATAAAAATCAAAATACCGTCTCGTACCATAGAATATAAATCAAAACACGCTTTTATTTCAGAATAAATGTGTAGTAGCCTAGTAACAAGTTTTTTGGAGTCAGAAAAACTGAATAATATACTTGGCCCTAAGACAATTTTCGGCTTCAAATGACAATATTTTTGTAGAAAAAGATAATCATTTCAAGGTCATTCGAGAAGATTATGACGTTTACACAAGATTTAATATAATCGAAATATTAAATTTAACAATAGTAATGCGTAATAGTGATAAAACTGTTCAGAATAGTGTAATAAATACTTTAATTTTCTTAAAGTAATAATTTCATGCATACCTGACAGTAGATATTTAACATGATTTTAAACTCATCAATTGTTAGATGTCCGACAAAAAAATTATTTAAATTTTATCAGCGCAAACATCATCCCTACTTCTACCATAACATTTTACAATAGCTTCAGGATATAAAAAGGTTAATTTTTATAATTTTTCAATGGAAATTTATCGACATTCCTGTCAAATATAAGCTTTCAGTTGTTCAACTGTTATATAGGTGATAGTGCGCAGATATATAGTTTAGAGTACCTCGAATATAAGCCCATCCCAGATTTATCTCAAAGGTGCGATAGACCGTAACGAAGGAATGATATTGGAAAAGTTTCAACGGAATATCTCGCCACATGATTCGACAAACTCTCTATCTATGGACGTTATTAATCCGTCTGCATGAATTATGGCTCGTATTCAGAAACGTTGCTTGTGTTTGTATTTGTGTGTATAAACAACCTTGTCTTTGTCATCTCTAAATCCTGTTCGCCCATCATTCTACCTTTCCCATTTATACAACACGTCTTCGTCAAACACGGGTCGTCGTAACTGAACTTTATGTAGTTTAAAGTTTGGAAGGATGGAGGACCGCGGATATATTGCATTTGTACGTGCTCAATGATAACTTTGTAATATTCTACGAATCTAAGGCATAAAGAATGCAATATTCGTAAACCAGCGCAACATCGTTCAAACAATCTTTAAAAAGCCTACATTTTGCAGTATATTTTCAGTTTTTTTTATAGAAATAATCATACAACATGCAATATGCAACAACATTCAAAAGTACAGATGTGGTGGAAAATAGAAACCACACGTTATGTGTTTATGTACATCAATTCTCTTTGTAAAGTGTTTAGAATTTTAGTAGAACTTTACCTCAATGTACATATACATATAGAGATGTACATTACATCACAGAAATTTGATTTCGAAAATGATAAGTGTAATTATATATCGATTGTCCTGCTTCAAACACAATAAGTGCAGTAAGATGTTTATCATACATATATCTCACAAACTACCAGATTTTCTTTATTGTGTGACTCGTATTCCACAATTTCAATAAACAATAAAATATTTACCAAAACACTCATTTGTACGCAATTGCCTTGTATATTGGATGGATATATAAGGCAAAAGAGGAGAGGTCCGGGAGAGAATATGTCTGCGCCTTACACACCTTAAATGTTTAATATTTGTTCAAATAAGAAATCGAAATTCACTTCATTTTAGATTACAATTTCAAAATTAACTTTGTTTTGTTAAAAAATATATCTAGTCATAAATCATATTCATATTTACATTATCCTTATGCATTTCAAGGTCTTCTTATATGTTTTGGTGAGTCACTAAGACCGACCGCTTAGTATGAAGCTTATGCCTTCGTTGCATTCCCGTTTTTCCTTTGTTTATAACTGTTTCTTCCCTTTCCTTCATATAATATAAGCACACGTTACTCGACATGCAGGGGTGAATTTTCCGCAGAGAAAGAGATATTGCGTGTGATCTGTTCAGGCATTTTCTTCACGCTACATGTATCATACGTACGATGCATCTCTAGATCGGAAGCATAAAAAATAAGAACATGAAAATAATATTTTGCTGTCCTAGTTGTTCCGAGTTCAAAACGCAATTGAAAAATTTACAAGATCTGACTGAGACAGTATATAATTTGAAAAAGTATGTGGTGCTCATTAGAGGGCAGAAGGCACTATGTTCTTACAAATAAATGAGTTTGACAACGAAAAAGTAATATAGGAAATTGCCAAGAGAGAGAAGAGGAAAAATAATATTATTCTTTTCAATGTTTTTGAAACCGATGTTGGGGTTGCGAATGCTTGGGTTGCTGCAGATATTGGAGTTGCCTTTAACATACTGAAAATCTTGGAGGTACCGCTTGATGATTCTTAGCCAGTGAGATTTGGAGATTTGATCCTAAAGGACATTCTATTTAATAAAATTTATCCACACATACAACTCCCAGGCAGACTAATAGCTATAAACTTGGTCAATGTTACGTAGTTTATATTCATCACGTTTGATTCCATAGATCATAGATTACTACTTGCAACGATGGAGTACATGGATTCTGTCCATCACTTTTAAAATTATGCCCGCATACATAACTGATAGAGTTGGATATGTTGTTTATAAGGGATATACGTCCACAATAATCGCTATGCCATCAAGAGCTTAACAAGGGTGGAGTCCCGAATCGTTATTATTTAATATTTACATTAGTGACCATCTAGCTAAACTAGACTGTCATTATTTAGCATATGCAGACGACCTTAAAATATATAATACAATAAACACATATCAATATTGTGTACAACTTAAAATTAATCTGGTTTTAATCTCTGAGTGGTGTAATGAAATAATATACATTTAAATTTCCAGAAATGCTCTGTAGTTACATATACTAGATGTATGTACGAATTCTGTTATTAATAATTATATGGATGGGTCTGGAAAACTTACAAGAAGGGGAAAAACAGCGGACTTGGGCATACTCTTCGATTCAAGACTTTTCCTGTACATATAGCCTCTGTCTATCAGCATCTAAATCTCTAGAATTTCTTATAAGATCTGCATTCATTAACATCGGCATTATAAAAGCTTTGTATTATACTCTTGTTCGTACCAAATTGGAATATGCTGCTTTAGTCTGGTATCCTTATCACGTGCATTAACATCTGGCAGTTGAACGGATACAGAGAAATTTCATTAAATAGTTGTCTTACAAAATTACTGATGTTTATTTGAATCATGGAACTGATTACAAGACCCTTTTGGATTATCATAATGTTCGAAGGGGTAAATTGACTAGTGCCAAATTTTTCTTAATCTTTTGCATAATAAAATAGATTGTCCTTCCTTGGTTTCTCAGATTTGTTTCCGTATGCCTATGCGTAACTTTAAAATATTTGATATCGCAAGAGCTAGAATTATTATTTTGCTCTATTTATAATAAACACTATACTGACCCATTTTAGTAAAGAAAAATGGACGACAACAACCGACGCAAGGGTTTTAGGAGAGCATACGTGTTTATGTGGGAAGAATGCTGGTTATTTTTATTATAAATTACATGAATTTCAAATCGTATTTTGTTATACACATCACTTTTTTTAATAACGGTTTTCAGATCATCAGAAGAGTAAGGCAACAATCGCTGGATACTAGATGAGATTTATAGGACAACTCGTTAAAATAACATTCTTCGACAACTTATTAAACTTTTTAAGTTTGTAAGTCAAATTGTCATGCAGCAGCATTTTTTGTTCAGGAAAATTGTAAGGGATTTTCACCAAAATAGAATCTTTAAGATTTTCAATATTGTCTTTAGAAACATCACCCGTATTTTTAGTGCTCTTCTTGATGTACTTAATCAAGAATATCTTCACTGTGTCAGAAAATCATTGCCACTTATTTTACCATTGGACACTACGTTTTCGCCTTTTTCGGTGGCGAAAACATATTATGCACTTACTACGCTGATATTTTCCAAAGGAAGTCGCGGTTTGTTTTTCGCATTCTAATTTTGCTGACAAATTACTCGTCTAACAAGTTTCTATTCTAGTGTGATCAGAAATAAATTTTTCTTTTATTTCAAGAGAAGCAAGAGATAACAGTTTTTAAAATTCTACGCAACAGTTTTAAAGAGCAAACCTTCAGTTTTCTTTGATGCCTTCTATGTCTCCTCTTTAGAAGTCTTAACAGATTTTAGAATATCTTTATGGATTTCCAACTCCAATGCGCCTTGTAGACCAATCATTTGTTCATAGATAAATTTTGAGCTATTTCTCTTTTTATTCAAAAATTTTATGGCGTCCGATGCTGTGTTCACATTTTCAATAACTATTTTTTCACTACTCGATCTACTACACTATCGAAATTTTTGAAAATCATTACTATTATATAAAAATCTTGCCTGGTACTAAAGAAGAAGAATTTTAATATACGAGGGTAGTGAGAATGGAAAAGAAACACGAATTTTTTAAAAGCAAAATAATTTTTATTTTTCAATATATTCTCCTAAAAGAGCAATACATTTATTCCAACGGTGCTCCAATGCCCTTATGCCATCTCTAAAATGCGATTCCGGAAGGCTTGCAAAATACTTATTTGCGAAGATGATAAGCTGGTAGTTAGACGAAAATTTCTTTCCACCTAGTGCCGTTTTCAATTTTGGAAGAGGGTGGAAATCGGAAGGGGCTAGATCCGGCGAATAAGGCGCATGCGGTACTAATTGGAAATGCAACTCGTGGATTTTGGACATCGCAACTGTGCTGGTATGCGAGGGAGCGTTGTCTTGGTGAAACAGAATTTTTTTCTTTGCCATTCCTGGCCGTTTAGCACGAATCTCAACATTTAGTTTTTGTAGAAGTTCTGCATAATATTGCGGCACCTTTCTGAAGGTAATCAATGAGCAAAATGCCCTTTGAATCCCAAAAAATTGATGCCATTACCTTGTTTGCCGACAAAGTGGTTTTCGCTTTCTTTGGAGGTGCAGAACCACGTTCTAACCATTGTTTCGACTGTTGTTTAGATTCGGGTGTAGTGTAGTGTATCCAAGTTTCATCGCAAGTAACAAATCACCTACAAAAATCAACCGGACTCCGCTTATGAAGGTCCAAACACTCATTGGAAATGCGCAAACGAATGAACTTTTGATCAATCGTAAGCAATCGCGGCACCCATCTTGCCGAAAGCTTGGAAAGGCCCAATTCTTTCGTTAAAATGTGGTGTACGCGTTCTGTTGGAATGTTTACCATGTCTTCTATCTCTCTCACTTTGAGTCGTCGATCTTACGTAATAATATTACGGATTTTTATAATCATTTCCTTAGAAGTCACGATTTTGGATGCTCCAGAGCGCGCTTCATCAACACAGCTTGTTCTACTACGTTTAAATTCATTTACCCATCTACTTATTATGGCGGATGATGGAGCAGATTCACCTAATGTTTCCCGTAACTTATCTTTTATTTCGGTAGCTTTCATACCCTTAATTACCAAGTATTTAATCACCTGACGATACTCTGCTTTTTCCATTTTAACAAAATGACGTGTTGCTTCTTTTTCAATCAGCTGTCAAAAATAAACTAGTCAACCGATTTATCTAAATATCGGAATGTAAACATACATATAAATAGGCAACCTAAATTACAGTGCATTCATTTTACCAATTAGAGCGCCACCTATGTGTCATTCTCACTACTTGTCAAACTATCCTCGTAACACCCGTAATTGTAAGTCAACTATAAGTAAACTTTCTGTTAAAGATTACAAGTAACTAATAAATAAAATTAATTCATTATCAAATGCACATGCAATTGTCTATACATACAAATATGTATACACACATGTCACGATGTAAATTATTAACAACTCGGAATTTCCTGCTTGTTATACCGTTTTAATTGAAGTAGTAATTAATGCAAAAATTATGTTCTCGGAGCGGAATCGAACCCCTGACCATTTACCACCTTACCAGGTTAGCCACACAACCGAATCCTTACATGCCCTCAAACTAAAACACCAACAGTCTAAATCAACTAGCTCGACTAGCACAATAATAAAATTTGAATTAAAGAAACGCCCCAAGTTACCAGACCTTTATCTCAAACCCGGTAAGCAGTGGATAGGGGTTCGATTCTCCTCCGTTAGCATCATTTTTTCATTAATTTCTACCTAAATTAAAACGGTACAATAAGCAGGAAATTTCGTCTTTTCTTTAAAATTACGTTGGTTAACAATCGAAGTCAATACAGAATATATACAACTGCATGTCAGCAAAAGCATGTGTCACACTTCTGTATTGCCTTTCTAAAATTAAGCAATTCCTGAAATTCTGCAGAGATTGCTTGAAAAATCACATATGTCAGCTTATTGTATCATAACGAAACGCAGAAGGAAAAGTACTAAACAAAGAGGAAAATCATCCAAGTCGTGACAATTCTCTCATGACGTAATTTATTGAAATAGCTACGACAGAGCAGCACTTCATAAATCTAATAATACGCACTACACAAAAATACAATGATGCGAATTTTGCCTCAATAAAATTTCCCCGAGCGGAAGTAACAAATCGAAAACTGAGGACCGCTTCCTTTCGCTGTCGACCCCGTCTCTTCAGCAACGATCACTTATATTAAAGAGGAAGACATTATTCTTTATGAAAACGCCATAAAAGTAGATGATCCTTGTACAATTGCCTCTCGGCATCTCTTCTGGGTTTCCTCGTTGAACGTTTTTCGTCAACCACATTAATATCCAAGAAGATCTCGTAAGTCTTCCCCGACTGATGTATCTTCTGGTGCACGCAGAGAGGAAAAGAAGTAAATGATTGGTAAAATGGCGGTTATATTTTCGCAAATTGACGCTGCTGAATTAAATTGCCGGTAATTTTCAGTTGAAAGGAAAATGCGCTAGCAAGAAAGACCCTTTGGACATTGTAAGGATGAGAATTAATATGAAAGATTAGTACTACTTTAGTGTTCTACTCAGAAAAATTACGAAAAAGATTAGAAAAGATTAATGGACGTCTAAATGAAAAAGTTCCTTTTTTAATGTTAAGTACGACATTTATTGTTTCAGCAGAGAGATTGAAGATCATGAAAAATATATCTCCTTAATTTGTAAATAAAACGAGGTATAACTGTCTAAGCTAAGCCTCGTTTAAGAACGGGTTTATAGTGCTCAGTATTAAATTAGACATCTACCTAGTGAAGCAAGAGCTATTAATATTGTGTATTAAAAACAAGCTTCTGATCATTGACTATTAAAAAAGAATATAAAAGTCTAAAACTACAATTTTTGAAAGAAACTGTAAATATGTAATAATATATACAAACGTTGAAATATATTCACATCTAAGACTTTAAATTCACATACTTTTCTATGAACCCAAGCTATGATAACTAACCAGTTACATAAAACATTTTAAATGTCTTTTTTCATATGATTTCGTAGCCATATCTGGAGTCCTACAGAGATCTAATTTAAGTCCCTTACTATTTGTACTCTTTACAAATAATTCATTATTTGAACCGTCTTTACGTATGCAAATTTTTTAATAATAATACCATATATTGCTCAACAGAGCCAAATTCCCCTAATAACACAATGTAAACGGAATAGCTGCAATGCTTATGCAAGTGAAAACATAAGTATCCGAAATACAAAAATTAATACGTATGCATACTTAATTACTAAGGTCCATATATAACCCCATTCCACATTAATTTTCGTATTCCGTATACGTATTTCGACAACTAAATTGCCATCATCGGCAGATAATTAAACAGTGTCGCACCAGGAAAACTACGGCAAAAACCCGCATGAAACAAATTCCGTACAAGATCTGTATCATTGAAAGCCAAAACGCACACTAGTGTGCGTTTGGAATTTGTTTCGTGCTGGTTTTTATCGTAGTTTCCAGGTGCGACGCTCTTTACTTAACTGCTGATGATGACAACTTAGTTATCTAAATACGTATACGGAATACGAAAATTAATGTGGAAAGGGGTTATATATCAACCTTAAATGAATAAGTCAATCAACCACAGACTCCATCACCTTACCTTCGTGTATACATATATATATATATAAGTAAAAAATAGTTTTTTCTCTAATATATAGAATAAAAAATAAAACGAAATATAATGTATATAGTAGTAGTATCGTTATATAGGCTATTAGTATTCCTTGTCATATACGTAGATGCTTTATATAAGATATTCATTCTCGTTTTTAGGAAAACAAAACCGTCAGCAGTTCCTGCTTCATGTTGTGGTACTTCAAAGTTAATGCGAGTACGTAATAATGGAGCATTAGCATAGTTATACACTAACTTATACTAGAATTTGCTATTTGCTTCGAATCTACGGTCAGTAAGAGAAGTAAAATTATGTGTATCCAATAACAGTTTGTAATCTATATCACGTTCACGATAAACACCATCTATCTTGAAAGTCAAATATTTTATAGATCTCTTCTGAATCCTTAATAAAACAATTAGATAATATTTCAACTCACCTTCACGGAGGGAATAACATAAAGTTTTCAAGGTCTCCTGATTGTTAAAGGTCCTACAGCACCCTATCCAATAGTCTAAAGTTTATACGATAGAATTTCTGGTAGAATATAATGTGATCTACAAATGACAAGACTGAATCAAATCATACCTCCAAGTTTCTCATTAGTGTTTGCCTTAAAATAATAGTTTAATCCACAGAATACTTAAAGATGTAGTGATTCTTACATTTATTATAAGCCATCACTATACTATCAGCATACGCCTGAACATTTAAAGGTATTTAAAGGTTTTTTCTGCAATCGCGGATAACAAAACAGCCGTAATTCTGAACCCAATTTTGTAGTTGTACCTTTACTCTTTTATGATATTCTCTATGGTGGCCTGCTAACTTGATATCAAGTTAGTAGACTTCGTCAGCTTTTACATAAAAGATGTTGCAATCAATCTGAAAGTGTTCTGCTAACTTTATAGAGTTCTTTTAAATTTAGCCTTCAAGTAGTTGTAGTGGGTACCCCTGCCTATTACAATTTTGTAGTATATTTTGAAGCATTTTACCAACGTCAGCCTACTTAAATTTGTACGCTTACGACTAATGATAACATTTTGACGTAGTTTTTTTTTTTCTTAATAGAAACAATATTACCTATAAGACTTACCGGTAAGATGTATCATAATTTTTTTAAAACAATCACTACCTGAGTTTTTAGCGGATTTACTACTGACAACGGGAAATTTAATGTGGTTTATATATGTTATGTACCAGCAAATTTTAATGTGGTTGCTCGTGAGTTCTCAGACATAAAAGATCGCTGGATTGGTGGAGGTAAATCTCACTTATGGCTTGCTTGATTCCCATACTTAAATCCTAGATTTTTTCTCTTGTGAGATAATTTGAAGACATTAGAGTACACTGCTTTAGTGGAACATGTGGAAGATTTGACAAATTGGATAATTTATTAGTGGAACGCTATAAAAACAACCTTGGTGTTTTTGAAAGGGTTCGACAGTCAATGAAGAGAATACTGGATGAATACATGCTAGCAATTTTTGTAGATTAAGAACCTTTACACGTAAAAGTAATTAATAAAGTATTGTTTTCTTTTCAAAAACAATTATCACCCTGAATCTTCCAAACAAAACTTCTTTCCCAAAATCATTCGAGGACAAAATAAGATTCACAGTAACTCAAAAAATAACCCTCTACATTTATGCTGCATCTTCACTAAACACTCTATATATTAATCTTGCGAATTTAGAGAACAAAGGCTTGATATATTTTATTTCTATTACTTCTATATCATATTATAGGTGTTTCCAAAAGCATCAATAACACTCATTCAACTAAAACTTTTGCATTCACATAATCATATTTAGAACATAAATATAAAAACTTTTAACACTTGGTAAACCGTAATTGATTTTAAAGTATAAAACTAACCAATAAAAGGTAATTGGCAAAGATGAACTGCTTCGATGTATGGAAATTATAATTCTGAAATTCTATGAAATCCTTTTTTAATTAAAAGTATTAATTTATAAGAAAGTCTTTATCTTTTCTATTTAGGATAACAATTTGATTCTTGAAATATGAAATAATTTCTCCACGCTGTTATATTCCATATCATTCAACCTACCTTCTCGCTTTACAATTCTATGTCTTAGTTGGCCTCTTCCTCTTATGTTTCTGGTCAACACTCGTCCTATGAATCTACTTTTTTTTCATGCTCATCATATTACCGAATCTTCCTAATTACTTTATTTCGTCATAATTCAATATACTCTCTACACCACACCCTCCTCGTTCTTTACTACTATTCATACGATTTCATTTGTTGATTGCTACGAGAAAACGTATGTTATTTGCCTAGATTCTGCTTCTGTTCCTGTCCTCAGTGTCAATACTTCGCTCTTCTAAGTTAGTATCGAGACATATACACTGTTGTAAATTCGTATATTGATGTCTCTATTGACCTCCATCTACTGAATACACCCTAAATCTTACTCTGGCAAGTACTGTCTAGAAAGTAAAGAACCTACGAACTTGTGTTAATTTCAGAAATTTCCACAGTGCCTGTATGTAGGTATGTAGAAATTAAAAACAGAGATCTGCTTAAAATTTATGCAAATATATCAACTTTATAAATTCGCTCACCTTGAGTTTAGGACATCGTATGTCCGATTTCTTCAAAAGTACACTCTTCAGAGACTTACTGCTGAACATACATACAAAGGGTACTAGGAAAGTTGTGCAATATGACGCAACAATAAATCGTAGGAAGCTGCTTGTTGGTGCATGTTGAGACATACATGTATAGTAGCCGCCGCGCCATATCGATGGGCTCAGTTATTCATTAGCAGTGAGAGTGTAAAGCGCTTGCGATGGCATCGTGGTTATGAAATGAGATAAGGACAGTTTTGCGTTATAACTTCGTGCTTGGTTTAAACATAGACCAATGCTTCGAAGGAATGACACTTGCACTAGGTGATATTTGTCCACATCGCACAACGATATTCAGGTGGTATATGAGAGACTGGGAAAGACACGAACGTTAGTTACGGAGAAAAACGATACTACTGTAAGGAAAATGTTTGGCGAGAACAGGCGAGTGACCTACCAACAGATAGAGGGTAATTCAGGTCTAAATGCACCTACAATTCGTTCGATCCCGCATGATCATTTGTACGTGAAGAAACTTTGTTCTGATACGACGTGTGACTTGGCGCCGGGAGATGCTAAAAAAGTTTAATAAGGGACAATCTCAGTATGTGAACAACATCGTGACAGGTGACGAGACTTGGCCTACACCGAATATTTGACCACGACAGGATCGAAACTTCTCGAGCACCCTCCCTACAGTCCAGATCTTGCTCCCTGCTACTTTGCACTGTTCCCGCATGTGAAAATGAAGCTAAAAGGGAGGCGGTTTTCCAGTGATGAGGACCATCTGCGGGCTTGGGAAAACGAGTGTGCTTTACTCCCTAGTGAAACTTGGTAGAACTGGTTTGAAGATTGGTTTCGGAGGATGGAGAGGTGTATTGAGTATGAGGAAATTACTTTGAAAAAATTAAATAAACAAAGTTGTATTGCAAAACTTTCCCAGTACCCTTTGTATATTGTGCGCACAGCGGTTATTTTAAATACTCATACCACTGATTCTATTCAATTTCAACATTACTTAAGAAAAGTAGTACAAACAAAAGTCACAAGCAAGTTTAACTGTAATTTATAAAATAATTGGGAGGATAATTTTCACATTTTATATTTGTAGTATGTCATATTGGCTGATTTATTTGTATAGAATTTTCTTCCTAATATAAGAGAATTCAAAGTCTAAAATTCAATATAAGTAAGGCATAACAATACCAATTACAGTACTTTCAACAAATACACTAAATCGGTGACGAACAAAACTATACATCACAAAAGCATTCGCCATAAACTAAATCTTATATGAACTTAATCGTAATATTATAAAGTAAATCACCCGGGAAAACGTACGTTCACCTAATACTGTTTTTTGAAATTGTGAAAATAAAATTTCACGATAGTTTTAAGCTTTTACAAAAGTTAATAAATTCAGTGGTTAATAATAATAAAGTTACATCATTTCAGTCAAGTCAGCTAGGTCAATTTCAAGCGGATAAAGAATAAGCATATTTGAAAATAGATGAGTCTTGCACTTCTTGTGCGGCTACCACAGATGTAGAACATAGATGTATTTTTGTGATACAAGAAGTGAACAGCGAAATGGCGTGACGGCTTTCTAGTTAGATAATATCTACGAAATGTTAAGTGAAACGCAATGCTTCGTAAGTATATTCAAATTTAATCATTTGCACTTAAATTTGTGAAAAATTGTGTAAAATGATTGGACAACAAAGATAAAATAGATTTTTGTCAATAATGGAAAATTCGAAAAAAGCGCATTTCTCCGGAAAATATTTCAATGGGATATGTGAGACTATAAAAATATGTATGCATGTACATAATCATGTAATAAAATTACAGGTATTAGACTCATACACATTAATTCATCATGTAAAATATTTAAAAAATCTTAGTAAAACATTACATTTGTATATGTAACGATGTGCGCTTAGAGCAACTTACAGTCTATGTAATCAACCCACTGAATGCATAATTCGCTATACCATTGAAAGATTTGAAACGCAATTTTCATTATTGGATAATATGCAACCAAAGAGACCGCATCCATCACGTAGTATGCCATATTTTGGCGTTTTTTTATATAAGGATCATGATCCAAAGCATACAAAATTCAACTCGTTCAAGAATTAAAAGCAAATGATCTTTCGAATCGTCACCGTTTCAGACATTGTGCTCTTGAAAAGCTTGAAGGAGATCCACTGTTTTCGATGTATTTTATTCAGCGATGAAATCGATTTCTGGCTCAATGGCTACGTCAATGAGATCAACTGAAATATTTGGAGTGCTGAGTAACCCGAAGGGAATCAAAAGCTATCATTATATCTAGACAAAATTACGGTTTGATGTGATTTATGGGCAAGTGGAATCATCGGTCCATATTTATTCGAAGCAAGACCGAAAGACAACAGATCCGTGGAAACATTGCTTTCTCCACATTAATTTATTTCTCGTTGACTGCTGGACTAGGACTATAGCCTCTGAAGGAGAATTAAAGAAAAATTCTTTAAAAATAGTATGAATCCAGTAATAATTACCTGAATATAACTGCCCAAAGTGAAAAGATTCAGGAACTTCATACGCTTTGGTGGAAATTGTATTATATATTTGAATACATATAAACTCCGAACTTGATATTATCTCAAACGAAGAAATAGTATTGAAATAAATATTTACACGTTGCAACCGTGCCTTTAGAGAGTTGTAGAATGATCAATTCCGAATGGTACACAACTGTTTGTTTGCCAAAGTTTTTGAAGAAATATGGAAAGCAAATCGAAAACGACAGATCATTCTCCATCATGACAATGCGAGCTCTCACAGGGCGGTTCAAATAATTGAATATTTGATCGGGCAAAACATTGAATTGATAAGCCATCCGCCGTACAGCCCTGATCTAGCACCCTGTGATTCCTTTTTATTCGCACACACGTGAAGAATAAACTTCGTGGTCAACGGCTTTCTGCGCCGGAAGAGGCAGTTGAGGCATTCAAAACTCATATTTTGGAGATACCGCCTTCACAGTGGCAAAAGTGCATTGGTTTTCAAGGAGAATATTTTGAAAAGCAATAAAACTATTTTCGATAATAAAAATTTTTTTTGTTTGCTATTCCCGAAATATAGACGGCTACCCTCGTACTATCAATTTGGTTAAAAAACCATTTATTAAATAAAATACAAATTTTAAAAACACGATCATTATTGCGTTTATATTAATTGATTAATAATTGTAAAATTGTGAATGTTAATTACATACACGCTCTGGGAACTTTGTTGTCGACATGCGAGACAGACACGTTCTCGTTCTGTCGTTCAAATCCATTCCTGTATTGTACGAGAGAGGGTGGTAATGTTTTTTCATCAACTGTAAAATTATTATTATCCATACATTTTTCCTACTAGAAACCACTGACTGAAAATAAGATCTTAAAATTGTATAAGGGACGTGAAGAAAATAATACAATGAAAGCAAATACGATGTAGTAAAACAAAAAATAATTAAAATTTAAAATGGAAATGTAATTCTTGGTAGACATATTTAGATGAAATACTTTTAAAATTGTTATGAAGTAAGACGAGAAAGAAGTAGGTGTTAATTGGAAATCAGTTGGATTCTCATGCTGCTGTAAATAAAACTCCACCTTTCAATAAATTGGGACAAATTAAATTATTAAAATATTTAAAATTCAATATTTCCAATTTTATTTGTCCAAATATTACTAATTTTAGTAAAGTTTAAAAGTTTAGTATCCATTATTTCGTTTATATTAATTACTAATACGCAAGAAATTATGACCTTTGATACATTTACCGCTAGAAATGATTGACCGAAGATAGTGTTTTAAAACGAAAATACAGGTCAAGTTTAGACAATAGTACAATGGGAAGAAATACGAAGAATTTGTTTGTGGTGATGATAATGTAAATTTAAAGTGGAAATGTAATTCTTTGTGGACATATTGGAATGGAAACGTTTAAGCTTTGAATTGCCTGGAAATGGATATAAATGGAGAAAATAAAGATCGTATTTAAATTTTCTTTGTGTTGCAAGTAAAGATATTGAAAGAATTTTACTCTTCGTCTTTTTATATGTAAATTGAGTTACGTAAAATTATTAAAATATTTGAAATAATTATTATTATAAAAAACCATTTAAAAAAAATTTTTAAAATATAAATTATAAAATCAAGGACACAATTTATTAATGCATTTTTGTCAATTAAACAATAGTAAAGTAATTAAGCGAAAAAAATTAATCGAATAAAGGACTTTCTATAAACACAAATTATTCCTTCATGATCATGTGTTTTCACCGAACTTTGACAACGCAATTAAATGTTTCACATTAAAAAAATCGAAATACCTAGATTTATACATTAATACGAATAAACTATCATAATGCAAACCCTAATAATAAAAACATTGAAAAGCCAAATACTGATTTACTGTATTTATAACTGCTATACCACTGCCTACCACGAATATACAAATATATAATCGTGAATCTCATTTGTTGTATGTAGAAATTGCAAAATTGGTCGTATGTCATTAGAAATGATCGAAATAATCTGCGATAATTTATTGCGTATAAAATTATTATTTAAATTAGTCAAATTTATTATTTAAGAAATTCCTATATTCGCAAATTTAGCCGCTAACTGAATCAAGTCATAACGAGACCGAAAACACAAACTGAATTCCCAATTGGGAACCAGAACAGTAACGACCGCGTATCCCCTTAAATGACCGCATAAGCCGGAAACTTCAACTAAAGCTCAAATAAAGTATGCTATCCATATAAGTTAAATATTTAACAATACCAATAAATTTGAGTCATAAAGAGAGAAAGAAAAATAATTTAATACACTCCTAGTACTATTCACTAAACAATCCTAACGCTATAATTGAGAACGTATAAAAAATTATTATCTAATAATGATTGATATATTCACTTTGTACCTACCTCTTGAAGATTGCGCTTATACGAGGACAGTTTGACAAGTAGTGAGAATGACACATAGGTGGCGCTCTAATTGGTAAAACAAATGCACTGTAATTTAGGTTACCTATTTATATGTTTACATTCCGATATTTAGATAAATCGGTTGATTATTTTATTTTTGACAACTGATTGAAAAAGAAGCAACACGTCGTTTTGTTAAAATGGAAAAAGCAGAGTATCGTGCGGTGATTAAATACATCGTAATTAAGGGTATGAAAGCTACCGAAATGAAAGATGAGTTACGGGAAACATTAGGTGAATCTGCTCCATCATCCGCCACCATAAGTAGATGGGTAAATGAATTTAAACGTGGTAGAACAAGCCGTCTTGATGAAGTGCGCTCTGGAGCACCCAAAATCGTGACTTCTAAGGAAATGATTATAAAAATTCATAATATTATTACGCAAGATCGACGACTCAAAGTGAGAAAGATGGCAGACATGGTAAACATTTCAACAGAACGCGTGCACCACATTTTAACGAAAGAATTGGGCCTTTCCAAGCTTTCGGCAAGATGGATGCCGCGATTGCTTACGACTGATCAAAAGTTCACTCGTTTGCGCATTTCCAATGAGAATTTGGACCTTTATAAGCGGAATCCTGTTGATTTTTGTAGGCGATTTGTTACTTGCGATGAAACTTGGATACACTACAGTACACCCGAAACTAAACAACTGTCGAAACAATAGTTAGAACGTGGTTCTGCACCTCCAAAGAAAGCGAAAACCACTTTAGCGGCAAACAAGGTGATGGCATCAATTTTTTGGGATTCAAAGGGCATTTTGCTCATTGATTACCTTCAGAAAGGTGCCACAATAAACGGACAATATTATGCAGAACTTCTACAAAAATTAAATGTTGAGATTCGTGCTAAACGGCCAGGAATGGCAAAGAAAAAGATTCTGTTTCACCAAGCCAACGCTTCCTCGCATACCAGCACAGTTGCGATGTCCAAAATCCACGAGTTGTATTTCCAATTAGTACCACATGCGCCTTATTCGCCGCATCTAGCCCCTTCCGACTTCCACCTTTTTCCAAAATTGAAACCGGTACTAGGTGGAAAGAAATTTTCGTCTAACGACAAGCTTATCATCTTCGTAAATGAGTATTTTGCAAGCCTTCCGGAATCGCATTTTAGAGATGGCATAAGGGCATTGGAGCACCGTTGGAATAAATGTATTGCTCTTTTAGGAGAATATATTGAAAAATAAAAATTATTTTGTATTTAAAAAATTCGTTTTTCTTTTCCATTCTCAGTACCTGTCAAACTACCCTCGTATATCATATCAAGGCACCTGAAATTATCAAAATTCTAAAATTCTGACACTAAACTTGATTCTAAGGCTACACTAATATTAACACCGCAATCTATGTATTTACTATGCGACGTAAATCGATAATATTAATTAAAAAAATGCGCCAAAAACACAGTTAATTATTTTAAAGCTTTCTGTAACTTAGGAAGAAAACAAGCGCATTTAAAAGAACTTAATTTAATTTTTGATTTTGCACAAATGCAAAACAACATGTGTAAATTAAAAAGAAGTTAATTCTTTTTAAACTTTGTGCAAATTTAAAACAAAATAGGCACATTAAATATAAATTACGGGCCCCATTAAAAAATAAATTAATAATTTTTAAACGATTTAAATTTAATTTAAAGTTAATAAATTGAACTATTAAATTTAAAACGCATTTAATTAGCAAAATTTAATTATTATTAAAATTAAAAGCTAATATTTAATTTAATTAAAATGGCGAAGCGTGTATATGTACATAAAAATATAAGCTAAAAAAATGACAATAGACGTGCGTGCTTAGAAAAAAAATTCTGACCTTTCGTCGACTCTGGTTTTCTACTCCTCTATATTTTGGACCGTGTCGATCCTCAGACTGGATCCATACACTTAATCATTAGACGCCCGGTAACGGATTATTAACACTTCTACACACTATTTTAACCATATTTTACGCGAAGCAATTAGATTAGCGCAAAACGGCGAAAACGCGATTAGTTCGTCTGTCCGTATCTACAACAAAAAAAAAAAATTAAAACTTAAGCATATTAAAGTTATTTATTTAATTAGTAACACTATGGAAATTTAAAAAAATGTTTAACTGATATGCTAAGAAATATACAGTTGCTCGCAAAAGTATTCATACTTTAATAATTTGTAATAAACTAAATACATTTTAAAATATTGTAGCAAATTATTGTATCAACATGTCATATATACATATATATATATATATATATATATATATTCTCTAACTAATAACTATAAAAGAAATATATTATTATATGTTTGTTTATAATACAAAATTTGATGTAAAAGTGTTTGTACACTTTTGCAGCATCAAATTTTGTACACTTAATGTTGGCTTTCTTAGGAAAGGGGAGCAAACCATTTTACTAAAACTGAATAGTACACTTTATCTGGGCTTATGAGAGCGCCTTCAGGAGATAGCATCTAGAAGACAAATCTGGTAAAGATATTGGTAATTTGTTAGACACAATCAAAAGCATGATACGATATAAGGGATCGCCTAATAAACGTGCCTATGTTTCTTTTATTGAAAGTGTAATCTATTATATATATACGTGGAACAGAATATTATTCAAATGTCCACCACGACTGCATCTGTAAGCATCAATTTGAACATTGAAATTTTCAATGACTTTACGACATATTGCTGGGAGTTCTTTCACGAATTGAAACTTGGTTGTTGCTCCTTAGATCATTAACTGCTTGTGGCTTGTTAGCATACACTCGACTTTCAAAAAAGGGTAGCATTCTAGAACCGAACAAATTTCATCTAATCTAAATTTACATATCTGTGTTTTTCTAACACTTCAATATATAGAAATCAGCCAGGAATATTCAATTTAAAATCAAAACCAAAGAAATGTACGACAACACGAATAAATAATAAATTTAGATCAAATAAAAAATTAATCAGTGCCATAACAGAAATATAAACTCTTGCACCTCTTATTTTAAGCATCGCTCTGGTATAAAGGACATTTTTGCGGTGGTTCCAATCATGACACTTTTAATTACCAATTCCGACCGATTATTTTTATTATACACGCTGTGTATATATATATATATATATATATATATATATGTGTGTGTGTGTGTATGTGTGTACACATGTATATACTTACACCAGTTTTAATGGAACGTCTGGCTTTATAAACGGAGGATGCTTAATTAGTTTGCCGATTCGAATCTATAACAAAAGGAAATGAATTTTAAAAACATGGTCATGGTTAACAAAGAAAAAGAAAATGCTGAAAATATTAATGAGAAATATATAAAAATATAAATTAATAAAGATATAATAAGATTTTTATCCTTATATTATTAACTATTAAAGTAATTTAAAAAAATTTATACTCATTGAATACGTAATTTTTAAATTAAATATATAAATTTATAAAAATACCTTCCATATTTCTATGGCAGCTCAAAGAAAAAGACAGTGCTCGAAATACTATTAAAAGAAATATCTAAAAATATGAATTTAAACTAATAAAAATACATCTTTATATTATGTTAATTGAAATTTAAACTCACTAGTTAAATGTATAATTTTTAAATAAATATTTCTGTGGTATTAAAGTAATTTATAATTACCTTTTGTACTCCAGGAACACACACGATAAAACATCTCGTCCCACAGCACTTATCTATACTTTCCCAACATTCGAACAAAATTATACGTCAGTAAACGTTTGTGTTAACCAATTTATAACAAAAACACTTGCAAAAACAGTTGTGCAAATAAATACATTTAAAGGCATTAGAATACACTAAAAATACCTTAAACTTTTTATTACAATTTGGTAAAATGTTTCTATAGAAGACGCTGCAAAAACTTGCTACATAAGAATAGCACCCTGCACTCCAAGTGCGGCTCGTTATTAGGTGCCTTCAATATTTAGTAATAAAAGATAATCTTTATAATGAAACGAAATAGTAAAAGTAACACCGAATTATATATTACATGTAGAAAATATATTTCATATTACCATAATAAACGTTTATACATTAATTGCAACATTTATATTTATTTCCCATTAAATTTGAACACTAAGTAATTGTAAAGCTTTGCACTATTTATATAATTAAGATGTTTGTACAAATATTGTAAAATCCTTCAACTGTTTAAATTTTACCATTACCATTCTACATGCACAACAAAAGTCGGTTATTCACAAGATTATATCATTGAATGGCGACCAGTGTGAGAATTTTTATGCAAAATAATTTAGTTCATGAATAATGTTAAAACGAAAAGGGTTATCTTTTATTGTATAAATACAAAAATGATTAATAAACTACACAAATTAAAAATATGAACCAATTATATATTTATTGCTTGTCGAACAATAAATAACTCCATATTTAGTCACGGAAAGATATAGAAAAGCATTTGAGTACTAAATAACTCATTGAATATTACTAAAATACATTCTTGCAGGTGATAAAAGGTATAATTTTGTGTAAAAGTAGGAGAGATTATTTCCAAACATAGCTTTCATATTGCTGTGTATTTTAAACTCAGTATTTCTGTAAATTTAAATATATTATGTAAAGACACTCAAATGTGTAAAATATGTGGTGCAACATCAAAATCATACGTATTGCACTTCAATACAATAGTTCACTATGTAAACGTTAGAATGCTTAGTAAAAGCATATCCATGTATACAAAAATTAACGTTGTATTATAGAAAGTTTAATCTGATTTTTAATAGGATACGTGTAGTCATTAATTGATTAATTTGCTTGGTATACAATTGATGATTTTATGTATTACGAAAGCTACTAAAACTTTCTTATTGTGTGAAACTTATGTTACACAATTTAATTTAATTTAAAATTTGAATTTTGAATTTTGAAATTGATTTCTTGTATAGACACACTATTTAAATTTTTAAATTCATTTATCTTGATGTAATTTATATATCAAGATATTGAATTTAAAAATTATACATATATATATATATATATATATATATATATATATATGAGTAATATTAGAGTCTCGGGCTCTCCGCGATGTTGGACAGAAGTTCTCGAAAAATCGGCGTCCCGACATTTCCATGACATCTCAATCATCTTCTTCAGGAGTTGTTTCGTAGTGAAGCGTTTCAGGTTGACGCTTCACTTTTCACTTATCACTTATCTTCCTGCTAATCGTATCAAGTCAAATACGATAAAGCACAGGCCAATTTTTTGTTTTGTGATCATCAGAAAACAGTCTTGTAACACATCGACAACACAATTTCTGATACTTCAGCTATTTCAAAACAATGGTGTACAAACCTGACCTTGAAACCTGTCAAAAGTCAATTGATAATTTTGAAATGGAGAATCGTCCTCTTGAATTTTGATATCTACATCACGAATCAAATCTTCAGAAATCGGGTAAGGTCGACCTGAGCGTGACTCAATATGCACATTAATTTGCCTTACCTTGAAGATTCTTAGTTATTTTCGAACTTTACTATCACTCGTAGCATTATCACCGCACCTTTTACAAATATGATGGTAAACCTCCGCTGCTGTTTTTTTGCACTCAAGAATCCAATTATAGATCATATCTCACAGTCTAAACAACTTCTACAACTCAGCACACACAGAGACGACACTGCTGCAAATGGGCTCCAAATCCTCCAAAGTATGCTGATAGCAAATGAGCATACACACTGTGGCGATCGCGCGTCATTCTCATTCTTATTCACAAACGAGGCTTATTTAAAAAATAATGCTCGGTTTTCAAATTAAATTTAAATTTTCTGAAGTTTAATATACATGTCTATATACGAGAATGGTCCCATAAGTACCCGGCCTGATGGCGGTAGTTGTGTGAAAAATAACACTGTATTAGAGTTTACACAATCTATAAAGCATGTGTTTCAAGTTCGAAGACGCACGTTGTTTAGTATTTGTTTGGCAGACATCAATATTAAACGTTTCCAGTGAATTTGTAAAAATGGAGAAAGTTGGTCATCGTTACGGGATACAATACTTTTATTTGAAAGGCTTCAGCCCAACCGATATAAAGGCTGAACTGGATTCTACTCTGGGTGAGTCTGTTCCTTCGTTTGCAGCAGTGAAATATTGGGTAGCAGAGTTTAAACGAGGCCGTACGAGCTGCGAAAACGAGCATCGCAGTGGTCGACCAAATGAGTTGACGACTCCAGAAATGGCGAAGAAAATTCACAAAGCGGTACTGGTAGATCGTCGACTGAAAGTGTGCGAGCTAGCAGATATAGTGGGCATTTCAAAAAGTACGGTGCATCGCATATTATCTGAAAATTTAGACATGAGAAAGCTGTGTGCAAGATGGATGCCGCGTTTGCTCACGTTCGAGCAAGTGTCCTGAAGATGTTTCAATTGAGTGTTTAGCGAAGTTTCACAACATCGAAGCAGAATTTTTGCACCGTTTCGCAACCATGGATAAAACATGGGTCCAACACATCACACCCGAGACAAAAGAACAATCAAAACAATGGACTCGAAAGGGAAAACCGGCTCCAAAGAAGAAGAAGACCTCTTCATCTGCAGGCAAGGTCATGGTATCGGTTTTTTGGGATGCGCGTGGAGTATTTATCATTGACTATCTTAAAAAAGGCAAAACTATCAACGGCGAGTATTATGCGGACTTATTTCAATGTTTGGGCGAAGAAATTAACCAAAAACGACCGCATTCGACTAAGAAGAAAGTGTTGTTTACTCGAGACAATGCACCAGCTCACAAATCCGTTAATGCATTTGCCAAAATTAATGAATTAAATTTTGAATTGCTGCCTCATGCACCCTATTCGCCAGATTTAGCCCCCTCGGATTATTTTCTGTTCCCAAACTCGAAAAAATGGCTCAGTTGTCAAAGATTTTTAGCGATGAAGAAGTGATATCGGCAGTTAATGGCTATTTTAAAGAGCAAAAGAGTTCTTATTATGGAAAGGGTATCGAAGTTATTGAACATCGCTGGGAAAAGTGTATAGAGCTGAAAGGAGATTATGTTGAAAAATAAATATATTTCTTTCCAAAATTTTTGTGTTTTCTTTGTTGGGTCAGGTACTTCTGTGACCACCCTCGTGCATAAATGCATAATGTGCGATTTCAATTGCTCACCATATTTACTGTACATTTGAGTGTTGTTGCATGTTGTATGATTATTTTTATACATATATAAAAACATAGTTTAAAATAAACAGAAATGTGTATATTGAAAATATACTACGTATTGTTACATTGATTTAACAGAAGTTATGGTTTTATAAATGTAGCATTGCAGCAAATACAAATTTACACGAAAACAAAATTCCATTGACAGTTGTTACAAATAATAAATTGCATCAGTTCCATTAAGTTGAATATACTATGTTGTTCAATCTAAACCAGAACCACATTATTGTGGTTTTTACATTTATCCGACTCAACAATATCTGGTATTTCAATATACTTCTGCACGACACATAAATACATATGTACGTGTGTATAGTATTTATGTATGTACATACATACCATACATGTTTCGATATTCGTTTTCGGAGATACGTCGGTACCGATACTGCAGTAGGTAGCTGTTGAAAAAAAAGTGTAGAAACAAAACAGAACAAATGAAACCGGCCTACACAGTTGGCCTACACAGTGTCATCATTGTTATTTCAAATTGTTACACGGGGAGTAAAGAGATTAATACACAGGATTGTCGCCTTATTTTGCGAAACTCCCTCGGGGTTTTATTAAAACCAGTATGGACGGAGAGGGATAGCAATCTGGTGATGGAGCGTGATTATCATTCGTTCCTCGAAAGTGAGAAAGATAGCGGGAGAATGTTGTTGTTGTTGAAAAGCATCGCCTCATTTTCATTCCGCGCGACTGCTGGTACTTCAATATTCCATTCCTACCTCCGAGAAATTATTAGATGTATTACGAATTGCAATTAGACTTTATCTTATCTCCTCTGTAGTTCTGTGTTCATATATATTTATTAGAAATCTAAGGTAGTAATCCTGAATGCAATCAAGAACAAGAAAAGTTCCTGATCTATCCGAAAATGAAGTTAAACACAATTCCCGAATGTTCCCGAATTATTCCGGTACGAGTACTTAAAATTATGAATGTTTTATAATATACGTGATATACGGGGGATACTCTATTAACATGAAGCTAAAACAATTCACGCTTTATTGTTATAAATGTAATTCCGGCATTTTAACTTCACTTCATGAGAATTCGGTTTTATCATTTCGAAATTAAAATCAGTTGAGTTCATCCTTTCTGTAAAAAATTATGAAATTCGAAAAGAGCTTTTTTGATAGACTAAGAAGTTCCAAAATGTGTTTATTAAGGATTAATTCAACAGCTAGAATACAGATTGCGTTAACGAATTTCCATAACTTGACTCCAATTCAAAAAAGAGGCAACCATAATAATAATAGTACAAAGCCACTCTCTCGTGTTTTGTCCTCAGATCCTTTTACCATTGTAATAGACGGCGAAAACTAAATCCATTTCGAACCCAGTCGAAAAAAGGAATATTTGGTTGCTTGGATCTTCCCAAATGAATAAACAAATGAAACAATGATTATAAAACATTCAATTCTGGTGGTACATTACAATAAGCTTGTCGGATATCCCTCACAAAATCCAATTTTTTTCTAATAGTGAATTGCATCTGCCTTGTCGACACTATTTCTTTTTCTATCATTATTCGGTCCACTATTATAAGTTGTCCCATATCCCATTTTACTTGACTACTAAATTTATAGTGAAGTAGCTTCAATAAAAGGATTCGTCGGGTATTATGTAGAGGTTAGCTATTATAGCAATCTATCGTGCCGATATATCTTTCGTCTATGCAATACCGGCCATCCATCACGAGATTCTCTAACGTCACTCTACAATGTCTTATAAACCTTTCTACCATTTTATTAAAACAACTATACGTACCAATAACGCCCCAATAACCTTGAGCAAAACAATAAATAATAATTTACATTGAGTTGGGCGCAATATAAATTATTATTTATTGTTTTGCTCAAGATATATTAATCGAAAACCGGTGTATGTAAAGTACTATATAGTACATTCATTGGACAAAATAAATTTACTCTAGATTCCAGAACCTAAGACTATAAGGCTAATAGATGAATGGTCTATGGCTTTCAAAGGACCGGAATCTTCCTACGGTATTGCCGAAAGAGACATGAAAATAGTTATGAAAAAGTGGGCCGAAAGTAGATCTTTGAAAATATAGAAGAACTTCCAAGGTCAAGGTCGAACAAAGCAATTCCTTAGGGAACAGTCGCCCAAATATACAATAGATCTACTGAATAAAAAGAGAACGTCTGCTAACAAGGCATTGTTTAATTCAACAAACACATGAATGATATGTGTTATTAACTCATATATACTAATAATTAGTATTATTAACTCAATTATTAACTCATATAATATTAATTATTATTATTAACTCAATTGTTAACTCATTTATAATAATAATAATAATAATAACTCATATCATTCATGTGTTTGTTGAATTGACAATGCCTTGTTAGCAGACTTTCTCTTCTTATTCAGCAAGTCCGTTGTAAATTTGGGCGACTGTTTCTTAAGGAACTGTTTTGTTCGTCCTTGACCTTGGAAGTTCTTTTCTCTTTCAAAGATCGAGTTTCAGTCCACTTTTCCATAAATATTTTGATATTAGCAGCTGTATAAGCTTTTATTACGCCTGTGGTCGTGATGCAACTTTAACGTGTGGCTGTCAGCGCCAAGGAGGTACGTGGAAAAGCAAGTCGTCCTATTGGAACTCGAAACATCTGACACATATTTTACATCTTGATATTTTACATATCGATAATTTCGTACGTTCTCTACAAAAACGTATTTTTATTTTGTTGTCATACAATTGCTTTTAATTCGTAGAATAGATTTTGTTTCATTTCATCTTATTCTGAACTCAGAAAAATCAACGCGGGAGTGCCACAAGGAAGTGCATTAGGACCAGTCCTATACCTAATGTACACTAGTGACATCCCAAACTTAGAATACAGTACTATAGCTACATTTGCAGACGACACAGCTATTCAAGCTGTAGGCAAAACCCACGAAGAAGCAGCAAGCAAACTGCAGACTACAATTGATCAGATATACAAATGGACTAGAAGATGGAGAATTAAATTGAATGAAGCCAAATCTATACATGTAAACTTCACCAATAAAAGGAAAAACCATGTGCCAATTATATTAAATAATGCTCAGATACCTTACGCCAATACGGCGAGGTATCTGGGTATTACACTAGACGCAAGGTTACGCTGGAAGCCCCATGTCAAGAAGAAAAGAGAAGAATTGGGACACAAATTTAGAAAAATGTATTGGATACTAGGACAAAACTCCACTCTGTCCATATATAATAAATTACTATTATATAAGCAAATCCTGAAACCAGTATGGACTTACGGAATACAGCTTTGGGGATGTACCAAAGAAAGTAATATCCAGATCATACAACGCTTTCAAAACAAAGTACTGAGAAGTATTACTAATGCTCCTTGGTAATCCCGAAATAGTGATCTCCATCGGGACCTGGAGATGGAAACTGTTAGCCAGACAATCACCAAGTTTGCTAAGAACCACGAACAACGGCTCCTAGACCATGTGAATGTAGGACGAAGCCCTTTGAGTTGGTTCATTAGTTAAGTGCCAGTGCAAAGCAGAGTATAGTGTGTGGTTTACACGTCTGTGTTGGTGTCAATTGTATTAGGGGCTAAGAAATTACTACTGAGTAAGACTCTTAGTTTTAAGATTGTATTTAGTAAGTTAAGATAGACAAAAAATTGCTCATTGATCGGTGACGATCAGATTGTAATATCATTACATTAAAAAAAAAAAAAAATTTCATCTTATTTGTAAATAACATTATTTGTTATAAAATACATAATTTACTTCGTAGTGAACCTACCTTTCTTGTTTACCTGTAATGTAAAACTGACACAAAACGAAAAGGAAAACACCTAGAAATTGATTGAGAAATAAATACGACGTAAACACAATAAACAAAGCGATATATTATGTCCATAAAACCGATTTACTAAATACGTTTCGTTAAGCCTTGTTGCACGACTAGAGTTATCCGAAAGAGGTTACATTGTTGTTCTTAAATAAAGAAAACAATATACACATATCTGTTTTTGTTACAATAAATCAATCGTAAAATACAACTGTCTTATTTACCAGCTATTAACCAATTACAACTATTTGATTTATCCAGATTATGAGTTAAAAATTTTACACATTCAAACTTAAATTAGTACTTTTATTGATGCAACAAAGCTGCATTATATTCCTTAGTCGTAAATAAATTACATGCTCAATGACATGGAAATTGAAAGGTAATAATTGATTATAATTTCAAAGAAAAAGAACAAAAGATTAGCGCAACCTCGTTTTATTTTTCTTAATGATGTGCTGCGTAGTCTTGCTCTTCGTGACTCCGGTAGGTTGTCGATGCCCTCTTGGGATATTGTGTCACAAGTAACCTGCAATTCATAGCGAATTTGTTAAGTCCATCAGCTTTCTTCTCATAATCTACCATACGTGTTCGATTGTCGAAAGGTCGGGAGATCTGGGTGGTCATGCGAAGATATTGACATGGGTCTCTCCGAACTGATTTTGAGAGGCTTTCGCTACGTGAAGACGGACCCGACAGGAAGACCCAATTTTGTTGGAAAATTGGGTCTTCGAGCTGTAGAAGGTATGGAAGAATATGGCGTTCCATCATCTCATCAATGTAACACTGGACGTTCACAGTGTCTCGGATGAACACTAACTGAGACCTACTACATATGCCATAGCATCCCATATCATAATATCCACAGCTCGGTTCACACGTCTTTCGACAGAAGATTAAATATAGCGACGTTGCCAACGTCTTCGTCTGACTCTCATGCAGCCGTCATGCATCCCTATACAAAATCGATATTCATTACTAACTACCACTGTTTGCTACAAACACCACATTAAGCATTGCCGGGATATTGCGTGGTAACACAAGATGTGGTCGATAGGATTGCAAGGCAATATTTCTGCCAATCACCAGACAGGCGTCCTGACGCTTACACACTAAATACAAATGACCAGGAAAGCATATTATGACCTTGCATATTAAATATGTAAATTTTAGAGTATTAATTTAAACTTAGCGTTGATGACGCTTTAGAAATACTATTCTATCATCTCTTTTATAGAAAATTGCAGCAGATCAAATTATAATAAAATTACAAAAAAACAAGGAAAAATAAAAAATACATAAAATAAAAATGTGACAATAACACTAAATGGTTAGCAGAATAAATACAAAAACACAGGTCGCGAATTTACATTCCATTGCAAACACATCGCTTCCTGTTATCCGTAGGTGGAAAATATCTGACGGTTATTTCCTAAACGACCTTTCGGTCGTGTTGTATCCTCTACATTCAGAAGCAGTATATTTTTTTGGTTGGTTAACCGGATTTCGCGCATGCATGTACCATAAATGAAAATTTATTCTTGCTACATAAAAGGGAATAATAACGACAAACAATTATTAAATAATCAAATATTAATAATTCATTCTAGTATTATAAATATGCGCATAAATATATGCATCACATATTTTTCACAAAAAATATGGTCTTTATCGTCAATTTATGTATTTTATCTTCTTGGCGTAATTCATTGTAATGCAAAGAAGAAAAAAGGTTTAATTTATTTTATCTTAATGTCCAACCGTCACGTATCAAACTATGCTTTACTTACGCATT
Source organism: Dermolepida albohirtum (assembly GCA_031893035.1). Classification (NCBI taxonomy): domain Eukaryota; kingdom Metazoa; phylum Arthropoda; class Insecta; order Coleoptera; family Scarabaeidae; genus Dermolepida; species Dermolepida albohirtum. The sequence continues at coordinate 72,978 of JAVIWB010002288.1, read as the reverse complement.
CAAAAAATGTAAATGTTTTGTGCCTTATGGCAATTATAATTCCCAAATGGCTTTAGTTCTTCTTCATTGATATTTCTTGCTATTCTTGCTGTGTCCTGTACTACTTTGTTTAAAAGTTTTTATCGAAGCAGAATAAATATTCAACCAATTTCAAGGTTTCGACGTCGTCGTTATCGTTCAAACTTTTGCCTCCTAATACTATTCTGAGAAGTCCATAAATATGAAAATCATATGGTAACAAGTTCGAACTGTAAAATGAATATCCTCTAATTGAATTTTTCAAGTTTTTCGAAAAGAGCAGCTACGCCTTTTTTATCTATATGCCACCTTAACCTCATCAAGAAGATGGAATAGTATTCAGCGTTCATGGTACTATGGTCATACAAAAAATCAACAAGCAATACTCCACTTCAGTTTTAAAAACTGTGTCCATAATTTTTCCTGCTGACAAGAGAACATCGGTTTTTACAGAGGTTGGTTCTCCCTTCCTCCATGCTGCTTCTTGGTATAATGATGGACCCACGTTTCATCGCATATAAAATTTGTGCAAAAAAGAGTCCCCCTCTCTTTGAAAACGACCGAAAGGTAGTAGGAAACGCGATCTCGCTCAGTTTTTTGTTCTCCACTAAGCAGGCGTAGGACGCAATGGGCAGAGATTTTTCTAAAGCTCAATTTTTTTAATCATTGCCTGCATGCTACCAAAACTGATGGCGAGTTCGTTACAAATTTCCAAAATTGCGAACACCGGTCTCTCACATTTATTCATCAAATCTCAGTGATGTTTTCAGGGATTTTGTTGGTTCGAGGACGTCGAGAACGATGCCCATCTTCAGCATGGTCACGACTTCCTTTAAATGTCTGCAACAAGCTTTCATGCAATACTATATCAGAGTATGCATCCCGAACTGTATTTGAAATGACGGTGAATTTCAGCTGGTTTGGCATTCAATCTAATGGTAGATAGAAGGTTAAATCCCGGTCAAAATTCGAAAAGGTATATCTATATTTGATCGGCCCTCGTATATACCATAGATATGCTAAAATCTTCCAGACGTATAGTAAAAAATTCCTGATGATGGGTAAGATACTCAGGCAGATGCAATAATGTTCTTTACCGGCGTTTTAAATTAAAATTATCTTCAAACAAGTTTCTATTTTAGTAAAAGTATTTCTAGCCAGATTCACTTTGTGACTTATATGTATATTTGCCGATATCAATTGGACACGAGATTATAAAACCTGAGTATATAAACGTTAGCTAAAGGTTATAGTGTCATTTTATTTATTATTGGCGACACTTAAAAATATTATTCGTTTCATAACCCACGTTTATTTTTATTTTTTTAAAAAAATCCAGAATAAATTTACTAACAAATTATTAAATACCTATTTTAAAAGATACTCGTAGATATTAACATCACAAATACTATCAGAAGTAAACCTACATCACCGACAACGACGGAAATAATTAATTCGCAAATTAAAGCACTCATTTCCTCCGATTATATTTCGGTCCCAACTTTATTAGGAAATACAAAATAATCATTATACATAAGAAATTTAGCGAACAAAATTAACGCGAAATTAATATAACGTATTGATGATTCAAACACAGAGAAGAGAAACAAAGCTAAAATTTCAATTTCGAAATAATACAATATCGTGTTGGAAACTTAAGCAGGTGAAATAAAAAATATCGCAGAATTACAATTTCTGAAAACGTTGGATATGTTAGATAAAGTCCGAATAAATTCTAGACATGTACGGTTTAGTGTTCGTGACTTACATGAATTTGGCAATTAGAAGTAGATGGTGTTGCACCAAATCCTACTATTAAGACAGCTGCCGGATCAAGGGAAAAGTACTAAAGCACAAAAAAGTCGTGTAATATTGAAAACATAGAGGCAGGGTCAAAAATTAGAGAATAAATTTTAAAGAAAATTGGAAAAAAATTTCAATAATAAGCAAGATAGACAGCTCCTAAATTTTAAAGAAACTGGTCCCCGCATGGCGCGTGGAAAATTTAAACCGAATTGCTCCATTATTATCGACAATGTTTCGCCATTTTTTTGGTAGATCCATGATCCCATCGAAAAACTTCTGTGGTTTCTGGTCGAAAAAGAGAGTTCTGCAGAGATCGAAACAGATGATAGTCAGAGGGTGCTATATCCGGACTGTAAGGTGGGAGCATCAAAACTTCCCAACCAAACTCTCTCAATTTTTGACGGGTCATCAAAGAAGTGTGTGGTCGGGCGTTGTCATGACTTTCAATCGCCTGGCGTACCACAGTAGAGTTGAGAATCAATCGTCTGAAGTTGGAAGTAGCTCGTAGTGGACGATTCCCCTCCAGTCCCACCATACACACAGCATCACTTTTTTTGCGTCAATTTGTGAATTATCGTACGTAATCCATTTTTCATCTCCGGTTATTAAACGTTTCAGAAACGGCTCGATTTCATTCCGTTTCAGCAGCGCATCGCAGATGTTAATTCGGTCAATCATGTTTTTCACGCTCATGAGGAACCCATACGTCAAGTTTTTTCTGTAACCAGCTTTGTGTAAATGGTTCAAAACAGTTTTGTGGTCAATGCCTAGCTCCATGCCAATATCGACACTGCTGGTATGCTTATCTTGTTGTTTCATCAGATTTTTCAGTGATTGGACTATCTATTCACCGTACACAGCACAAATTTTATCACAAGCCTGCGCAGCGTTCTTCCCCTTATCATAATAATATTGCTGAACTTTAAGTCAGCTAAGTTCGAATTACGTGGCCGTGAAGATATACAATGCTTTGCCTTATAAGTTTAGGAACCTACCATGGATTAATCTCAAAATATTAATAAAAAAGGTGCTGATGGAGAACGTTTTTTATTCGGTAAATGACTACCTGAAGCATAAATTTTGACATTGCCCTTTTTGTGTTTTTATATTTATATTTTTATATTTTTATATTTTTATATTTTTATATTTTTTTATATTTTAATTGGTGTTTTGTTTTGTATATGTCTTGCGGTTTTTAACGTGTTGTGAGCGCATTAATAGTGTTTTTATTTATCCATGATTGTTCCATGACGTGTATATGTACATATATATCAATAAATTAGTATTATTATTATTATTATACAAAGTTATTACTGTATATCAAAGAGATTTAATTTCGTTCTTCATAAGAAGTTCGAGAGACTATAAAGAAATAAATAGAGAGGCTTAATTTTAGAGTGGCTTTCATCGTATTTGCCTGATTGACAGGAGGCTGTTATGATTGTATCTAATGGGTCCTGGGTATACTGTGAATTAGCCTTCACATGTAGTGGTGTACCACAAGGCAGAATTTTGAAATCTCTTCTTTTTGTGATTTATTTTAATGTATGTAGTCGAATGTCCTTTGAATGAAAATGAAATCTTAAAGGTTTAACCATGCTATTACATCACTTATCATTAGAGGTAACACGCTTGAGACAGTTGTCCATGTTTACTCTAAATATATATCCAGCCTTGAACAATGGTTTAATAAGAACCATCTTAGCATTAATCATAACAAAGCGAATATAATTACCGAAGGTTGATATATAACCCCTTTCCACATTAATTTTCGAATTCTGTATACATACTAAGACAACTAAGTTGTCATCATCAGCAGATAATTAAACAGCATCGCACCTGGAAAACTACGGCAAAATACCCGTACAAAACAAATTCCGCACACGATTTGTACCGTTGAAAGCTAAAACGCACCTGTCGTTGATCAACGCACACTGCCGTTGATCAACCACAGGTTCCATCAAAATTGCCTTAAAACGAATGTAATATTATTTAAAACCAGAGAAATTGAATATCCCTTATCTCCTAATAATCACAATTATTGTGAACAAAGCTCAGTAACTCTTTTGAGCTTATCTATCGACAAATGTCTTAGGCGGAGCGCTCGTACAGATAGTGTGTCAAAAAATCAATTTCTTTTGTTTTTCTATCCGCATACCCCGTGAGATTGCTAGAAAAAAAGTGCTGCACGTAATTACTTTTGGTATTTGTTATCCACATCTAAAATTGAATATAATTTTTTTGGGATGGCAGTAATGCGTTGAATCCTGTTGTTATGCAAAAAAGAATTTTTCGTACGATGCTATCTTAATTATAATAAACTTTGCAGGGGCCATTTTAAAACAAATAATATTTTTGTATTTTGGACTTTAATATGTTTATGCAAATATGAACACTTGTTTAAAGATATGTTTTCGGGCATGATTGCCCTACTACAATATACAAAACTAACTACCACAAACATCGTTTACTATTTTCTTCTGGGCTTCCGTGCTAGAGCCGCGTCACTGGTATAACTGCCGACGTCTCATACCCATCTTCAGGGCTCAACTACTGCTACTGTTTGTTGCACTGAAACTGACAAAACGTCAGATACGTGCATAGTAGCTGCCGAGCCATGTCGATGGGCTCAGTTTTTCAATAGCAGTGAGAGTGTGAAGTGCTTGCGATGGCATCGTGGTCATGAAATGAGATAAGGGCAATTTCGTGTTATAACTTCGTTTCGAAGAAATAACTCTTGCACTAGGTGATGTTTGTCCACATCGCACAACGACATTCAGGTGGTATAGAGAATTCCAAAAGGGAAATTTAACTGTGGAGGATGCTGATAGGCCGGGAAGGCCACGAACGTCAGTTACGGAGGACAACGTTACTATTGTGAGCAAAATGCTTGGCGAGGACAGGCGAGTGACCTACCAACAGATAGAAGGTACTTTAGGCCTAAATGCACCAGCCATTAGTTCGATTCTGCATGGTCATTTGTGTTATGTATAGAGCGCCCTCTATGAATTCATAAAAGGAATCAGATACAAAATAACAACTGTCAGAATAATAAAATAGATAGGCTTGTCAATTATTAATATTATGTTTATTTGAATATGTCTTGTTATTAATTAATAAAGATATTACAATTTGGCGACGAGGATAAAAGTTTATTTAGCGTGTGTTCATTACCGGCAAAAGTTCAGTGTGTGCGCAGAAAAAAAAAAGAAAAAATATGTCGAACAAAATAGGTCTTATCGGGTTTATGGAACCATTCTCAGAAGAAGAGGAATGGACACAGTGGATCGAAAGGTTAGAACAATTTATTACTATTAATGATATTTTAACAGAAGAAAAGAAAGTGGGAATGTTACTGACGCTAATCGGTAGTAAAGGTTATAGATTGTTAAGAAACCTTTGCCAGCCAGATTTGCCAAAAATCAAGAAATTTGAAGAATTGACGAAATTGATGCAAGACCATCTCCAGCCTCCTCCTAGTGAAATATCCGAAAGATACAAGTTCAAAATGTGTATGCAAACGGAAAGTGAGGACATTAAATCGTTCTGTGCGAGGCTAAAAGGGCTCTCGATATATTGTGATTTTGGCACAAATTTATCGAAAAATTTACGTGATCAATTTGTGTGTGGCATATACTCGAAATCAACTAAAGAAAAGTTGCTTCGAAGTCGAAAAGATCTCACATTTGAAAAGGCGGTTGAAGATGCGACATCAGCAGAACCAGCAACCAAAGTATGAATGTGTCGGCAGCGCGAGCATCCAACTCCGTGAACTTTATCAAAAAGAAAAGGAATAGGTATCAAAACAAAAAGATTGGCAATGACAAATGTAAACATTGTGGTTACGACAATCATGAGTCATCCAAATGCAGATACCGTGGTTACGATTGTAAGAACTGCGGCAAAAAAGGCCATCTAGCAAAAATTTGCAGAGGTGAGAAAAAGCTCCAGAGTGAGAAAAAAAGTTGGAAGGCAAAAAAGACCAAAACTATATAGTTGAAAATGATCAAAGCGAATTTGTGCTCGACGACGACATATATTTAAATTACGTTTGTAATAGTAATTTAGATAAGAAAGTGTATACGACAGTGCAAATCGACAAACAGCGTATAGAATTTGAATTGGACTGTGGTTCTCCGATTTCAGCTGTGTCCTTGGCATTCTACGAAAAGCATTTTGAAACGCGGCACAATATCACAGAATCCGAACAAGATTTTAAGTCGTACGTTGGTCAAGACATAATTCCAATAGGTTTATTTAATGTCGAAGTCATCTATAAAGGTAACAAGTACAACCATGATATTTGGGTAGTACCTAAAGGCAGCAATCCAATCATGGGTAGAAGATGGCTTAGAGTTCTCGGTATTCTAAAGGAAGAAAACGGCGATTGCGTTTTGAACGTAAATAAAATTGACGAGAAAACTCTATTTTCAAAATATAGTACTGTGTTTACCGATAAGCTTAGAAAATACAATAAGAAAAAGATGTCTGTTGAATTGAAATTGGACACCAAGCCAGTCTTCAAGAAAGCAATACCGATTCCATACGCAACAAAACCTAAAGTCGACGCTAAAATTGATAAGCTCATAAGCCAAGGTATCATAATACCCGTGGAAAGTAGTGAATGGGCAACACCAATTGTTGTTACTACAAAGAAAAATGGTCAAATTCGTATTTGTGGAAACTATAAAGTCACAGTAAATCCGCATATAAACATAGATCGACATCCAATCCCCAGAATGCAAGACATGTACGCCAAAATGCAAGGGTGTGCATACCAAACAAAGTTGGATTTTTACCAAGCGTATCACCAAATTGACCTCGACCAGAAGGCAAGGGAAATTTTAACGATTAACACGCATCGCGGTCTTTTGCAGTATGTGCGTGCCCCCTTCGGCCCAGCTTCGGTACCTGGATGGCTTCAAAAGGAAATGGATCAATTACTTGATAATATAGATGGTGTGACGATTTATTTCGACGACATTCGCATTAACGGCAAGACTCAAGAGGAGCATGACGAACGTTTGATTTTAGTCTTGAACAAATTAAAAGAAGTAGGATTGACTGTATGCAAAGAAAAAGTAGAATTATGCAAAAAACAGATCAAATTTGTTGGCAACGAAATAAATGCCGATGGCATATGTATGACGCAGGAAAAAGTAGATGCTATCTCCAAAGTAACGCGTCCTGTAAATAAGAAAGAGTTGCAGTCATATTTGGGCATGGTCAATCACTATTCCAAATACATAAAGGGTTACGCCGATATAGCAAAACCACTTTATGAACTACTGAAGAAAGAATACGATTTCAAGTGGACTTCAAATTGTGAAGAAGCCTTCAAGGCTACAAAAGCACGTCTACAGTTGAGAGAAGTGTTAATGTTTTACGACACTCGTTTGCCTCTACGGCTCACATGTGATGCACCGCCAGTAGGTTTAGGTGCAGTACTCTCACATGTAATGCGCGATGGAAGCGAAAGGCCAATAGCTTATGCATCGAAAGTTTTACCATCTGCTGAACAGAAGTATTCACAGTTAGATAAAGAAGCTCTCGCGATAATCTTTGGTGTCAAGTATTTTCATCAGTTTGTATTTGGGCGTGAGTTCGAACTGCTTACAGACCATAAGCCATTGATTTACATTTTCGGTGATAAGAAGAGTATACCGCAAATGTCAGCTAGACGCGTTCAACAACAGGCAGTTATTTTAATGAACTACAATTTCAAGATCAAACATATTTCAGGTAAAGAGAATTGCACTGCAGACTGTCTTTCAAGACTCATAGAAAAGCAACGTCTCAAAGAAGAGCCAAAAGAAGAAATTGATTACAGTCATTTCAATTTTATAAGTGAAAATGTACAAATATTTAATGCATGTAATATAAAAAGTGCTACCGATAATGACATTATTTTAAAAGATGTAAAAAACTATGTTGTCAATGGATGGCCAAGCCAAGTGCCTGATCGACTTAAAATTTACAAACAAAAAGCACTTGAGCTTACCATTGAGAATGATTGTATCATGTGGGGTCATCGAATAGTGATACCTTTTTCTCTTCGAGAACTAATGCTGAAAGAACTACATCAGGCACACATGGGCATTGTACGAATGAAGATGTTAGCAAGATCTTACATCTGGTGGCCCAATATAGACAGCGCTATTGAATCAGTCACACAAAAATGTGAATTGTGTCCACCAAAATTCTACCTTCATGTATGGGAATGGCCAGAAAATCCCAACGAAAGGATCCATGTTGACTTTTTAGGTCCAATGGATAATAAGATGTATATAACAATTATAGACGCGCATTCTAAGTGGGTTGATATACGTGAAATGAATAAGATCACAGCTGAAGCAACCATTGAAGTATTAAAAGATTATATTTGTACTTGGGGAATTCCACTACTGGTCGTGCCGGACAATGGACCAGCATTCATCACAGAAGAGTTTTCAAGTTTTCTGAAAAAGAATGGCATCAAGCACACAAAGACTCCTCCATATCACCCAGCAACGAATGGAGCAGCGGAAAATCTAGTGAAAATCTTCAAGAAAAAGTTTAAATTATATGTGCAACAAGGCATGGACAAAAAAGAGGCACTACTAAAGTTTCTGTTCCACTATCGATCAACGCCACATTGCACCACAGGAGTCTCACCTGCTGAACTACACATGGGTCGGACGTTCAGAACAACATGGAACCTACTGAAGTTAAAAGCAAGTGAAAACGTTATCAAGAAACAATTAGAGCAAAAAGCCAGTTATAGAGGGAATCGAGATATACAATTCGAGCCGGAAGAGATGGTAATGGCAAAGAACTACAGCACCAATAGTTGGACTAAAGCCTCCGTCAATCATAACCTGAGTCCAATAACCTACTCGGTAACAACCAGCGATAATAGGACATGGAAAAGGCATACCAATCAATTCAATCCTTGCCAATTGGAACCTGAAATTTACAATCCTTCAGACCAAATCATTGCATCCAACGACAGTAGTCAACAGCCACAGCAGGAAGAAGGAAAAGATGTTTTAGAAAAAACTGTTAATGTAAAAGATGCATGTAAACCAAAAGATGATGGCATAACCTTACGATGGTCATCGCGAGTAAAAAAGCCTAGACAAATTCTAGATTTGTAAAAAAGATTCAAATTCGTAAGTTTAAATTAAAGAGGGAGGAATTGTTATGTATAGAGCGCCCTCTATGAATTCATAAAAGAAATCAGATACAAAATAACAACTGTCAGAATAATAAAATAGATAGACTTGTCAATTATTAATATTATAATGTTTATTTGAATATGTCTTGCTATTAATTAATAAAGATATTACAATTTGCAAGGGAAGAAACTTTGTTCTCTCTGGGTGCCGCATCGACTGACTGAAGAGCAGATGACACGACGCGTGACTTGGTGCCGGGAGATGCTAAAAAAATTCAATAAGGGACAATCTCGGTATGTAACTAACATTGAGACGGGTGACGAGACTTGGCTGTACTATTACGATGTGTCGACCAAAGCTCAAAACAAGTTGTCAGAAAATCCCGATCTGTAAAGAAAAAAATGATAGCTGTATTTTTCAAATCGAGTGGAATTGTGGAACGCGTCGTTTTGGACACACAAAAGACAGTTACAGCTAACTGGTGTATTGAGCAGTGCCTGCCTAAAGTTATTGGATCTATGAAGAACCTGCGCGGCCAAAGTCGAGAATGGACACCTGTTTCCTCCATCACGATAATGCTTCAGCTCACCGCGCCAAAACCTGCACCGAATATTTGACCACGACAGGATTTAAACTGCTCGAGCACCCTCCTTACAGTCCAGATCTCCCTGCGACTTTGCACCGTTCTCGCATGTGAAAATGAAGCTAAAAGGGAGGTGGTTTTCTAATGATGAGAACAACGAGTGTGCTTTACTCCCTAGTGAAACTAGTTTAAAGATTGGTTTCGAAGGATGGAGAGGTGTATTGAGTGTAAAGGAAATTACTTAAAAAAAATTAAATAAACAAAGCTGTATTGCAAAACTTTTCAAGCACAGTTTGTAGTGATTATGCAGAAACATAAAGGAAATATGTAAATTGTCAAAACCATTAATAAATGTATCATTTTTTTAAATTGTTTTCGTTTTATTACTGATCGAACCTTAATTTTGAACTATGTGCATCCAGTTCCTCATAACACTGGGTACCTTAGCAAAATCTCTGCGTAAGTCGTAAAAATTTAAGAACGCTTTTACCTACTATAATTTTGTTTTGAATAATCAATTTTAATTTCCTTGTGATCATAATGAATTTGTTACAATTCCTTTCTCAGAAATTAAATAATGCATTTAACCGTAAAGAACACCTCTGTGCTTACACTTCTCATTTTATTAAATGTTGAATTAAATATTGACTACTGCTAGTTTGCTACTCGCTACTTTTATAACAACTTCATTAAATTAATATACCCTATTCTTACAAATAGACCAGAGTTCGACATGCAAACCGAAATATATTGTACAGCAATTACCCACATAACTACCATTTATTTTCTACTTTGGGAAACACTGCAGTTTCAAATAAATTCTCAGCCTTTATCCTATACTTACTGTTAGAACCAAAAGGTCATAAAGAAACGTAAAAAACACACCGAAGACGATAAACTGGTCTCCCGGAACAATTGAAAGTGCGAGTACGGAATGGCCAAGTAAAGCGGTATAATTCTCCAACGAATTATAAATCCAGAGGGCGCCTCCGTTTACCGACTTTAGCTCATAGGTGTGTAACATTATAGCGACCTCGTGGAACGTGTAAGGGGTAAAAATTATTCCCATGAGCATGTGTTACCCTTAATATCCGCATTGCGGCCGCTTAAATTGTTCTTTCCTTTTGTTTTTCCGATGTTCACTTGAGCACGTGAACACTAACAATTTGATTATTGTCCGTTTGCCTGTTGGATTCTGAAAACGAACATGTTATATTATTTAAATACAATTTACGATATGCGCCGGTATTATTACCTCTATTGGAGGAAAAACCATTACCATTTATTCATAACTGCATATCCAACGTTTTTAATAGTAGATTTCTATAAAAATGAAGTTGGATATGTGGTTACGAATAAATAGTAATGGTTTTCTCTCCTTGGTTTTCTCTCCGTCACAGCATAATTCCTCTATAACTAACTATGCAGAACAATAAGGCATTTCAAATTTACATTTGTATCAACATCATGAATATGGAGAAACTTATCAGTTTTTCCAATTAAATCAAACGTTTCACAGGGTAGGTGGTCGAACTAATAGTGCATCTGTTATAGGCAAACAAATCTACCGCAAATAAAACCCAGAGAGGGGTTGAGCTATCTGTGGACAATGAAGAAGCTCATTTTCAACATTTATTGTAGCTGTATCTGTTATTAAACTTTTTATTGTTTCAACTAAGATGCTTGTATGCATTTATTTACCAAAACAGTGTTATTCGAAGTATCAAGAGTGTTACTTATTTTATTTATACTATCAATGAGAAAAAAACATTCACGACTTTCCACAATATAACAGTATTCGTTCATGTAGTAGACACATAAATCAATAAATGAGAAAAATACGAAAAGAAAAATTAGCTAATCGTACTGCAAGTAATTTATGGAACAAAATGTAGTTATCAAATACAAAATGAAAAAATCTATGCAAAATTAAGATTGCTCGGAGAGTAAATTCATTTTTTCTCGCAAGAGTTGTCAATTGTATTTTTAATTAGCCAACTTCATTCGAAATCTTACTGTCATTATATTTTTTGACAGTCCATATTTCAAGGTTCGTTTACAACGAAAAGGGCTTTGATACTATCTTCTTCTGGGCTTCCGGACTGGAACCGCGTCACTGGTATAACTGCCGACGTTTCGTACCCACTCGTATGGGACATCTTCAGGACTCAACTACTGCTGCTGTTTGTTGCACTGAAAGTGACGAAACGTCCGCAGTTATACCAGTGACGCGGTTCCAGCCCGGAAGCCCAAAACAAGATAGTATGGATCACGACCGCAAAGTCTACGTACCAGATTAAAAGGGTTTCAATTTTCTGCGTTCGTTTTCTTTAGTCGTAATATGAAAAGTAAAGAGAAGTATTTTCGGCATATTTAGCTTTTTTATTACTGAAAAAGAAAAGACCTAGTTGAAGCAAGAAAAAAGTTATGTTAAGTGTAGGAAGAAGACATCTTAACAGAATGCCAGCGCCAAAACTGGTTAGCAAAATTTCATTCTGATAATTCCGATGTCAGAGATGCACCACCTGGAAGGCTAGTTGGAAGTGATCAGAAGTTATTATATAAAAAAGCCGAACAGTACGAGAAATTGCTACTAGATTAAATCTTTCGACGTTGACTGTTCTTAATTATGTAAAGCAATTTAATTTCCACATTTCCCATTTGACGTCAAATTGGTATATTTTTTGAAGCAACAATATATAACACAAGCCTGCGTTTAAAATTTCTATAAAATATATATATTCAGTGATTTATATAATTTTTTGTGCACTGATTACGGAACAAATAATAAAAAAAATCCATCACGCAGGTTAATAACAAATTTCACTTGAAATTTAATCTTAATAATTAAAATTAGGCCTAAATTGGCCGTGAGAAATATTAATTTGGTCGGGTGGCAATACTAAGTAGCTGTCTAACCTTTGTTTTACAACTTTGAGACAAAAATGGGCTCCGAAGGGAAGCAGGTATTTTCTAAACTTGTTATAACCAGATTCCTTGGGAACGAAAAGGATTCTGACTACAATGCCATTGTAATTGAAATGTTGGAAAGCTTCAAGTATTTCACAACATGAACCTAAAAATATATTGTCTCCACTTGCACCTAGACTATTTTCCAGATAATCTTGGTCCCGTCAGCGAGGAACGAGATGAAAAATTTGCACGAAGACATGAAGAAAATGGAAAAGCGATATCAAGGAAGGTGGAATGTTAACATAATAGCGGACTACTGCTGGATGTTGCATAGGGATGATATCCAGCGATACTACAGTAGAAGCACAAAACGAAGTGTTTATGGGAAGCGAAAACGATACTACAAGGACTACTAAACAAGGTCATTCAGTTCTGCCAACTTTTGTTGTTTTTATGAAAAATTTCTGGATACATATAATTTTAATAAAATTTAAAATAGAATATACATTCCATAGTTTTTGTATTTGGCTTACTATTTCTAAAATACATCTATTTTTTTGAGTTTGATGGAGCCTGTGGTTGATTAACTTAATCACTAAGGTTGTATGTACAGTGTACAGTGTACATTTTGGTTCTCAACGGTACAGATCGCGTACGGAGTTTGTTTTCGTACAGGTATTTTTCGCCGTGGTTTACCAGGTACGACACTTTGCAATTATCTGCAATATACGCATTTCGACAACCTAGTTGTCGAAATGTGTATACAGAATTACGAAAGTTAATGTGGAAAGGGGTTATATATTTATCAACCTTAGTTATCTGTTTTTTTGTGAGAAAACCCTACCTAAAAAAAATGGTTTACGTTTTTGAGTACAGCACTGAAAAACACAAAAAGTGACAATTTTAAAATAATTTTTAAAAAGTATTTTTACAAACTTGTGTAATTAATGCGGTCGACCACCCGCTAATAACTCAAAAGTTTTGTAAATAACGACCAAATAAAATTAATGATCTTAATAATATATTTAAAATTTGAAATTACCGCGGCTGCAAAAGGCGGTAAGGCAGAGTAAAATATATTCTTGGCTCAGGAGAGGTTTAATTTATCGTTGGAAGGTGGATTTACCTTAATTGATTTCTATTTGAATTACTTGATATAACATAAATTTACTTAATAACATTTATATGGAAGTTGAATATCTTTAATCGTTGTACGAGTAAATAAATTCGAACTAATCCACTTGAATTGTAAGTATAAATTATTTTAAACACTCAATAATACTTGTACACTATCTACTAAGACGAATTATCATTAATTTCCAAATAGGTATTTGTTTTTTTTAATATTTGTGGGCCGAAAGTAATAAAATGCTTAACACATAAACAACATCGAATGATATTAACAAATGGAAATCAAATTAGCACCCAAACCAGTAAAATTGTTTTCTATTTAAGAACAACTGGAATGGCATAAATGTCCAAGTAAAGTAAACTGTATATAAAAGTAAATAACTAAATACAAAGGGTACTAGGAAAGTTTTGCAATACAGTTTTGTTTATTTAATTTTTTCAAAGTAATTTCCTGTACATTTAATACACCTCTCCATCCTCCGAAACCAATCTTTAAACCGGTTCTGCCAAGTTTCACTAGGGAGAAAAGCACATTCGTTGTCCCAAGCCCGCAAAAGGTCCTCATCACTGGAAAACCGCCTCCCTTTTAGCTTCATTTTCACATGCGGGAGCAGTGCAAAGTCGCAGGTAGCATGATCTGAACTGCAGGGAGGGTGCTCGAGAAGTTTCAATCCTGTCTTGGCCAAATATTCGGTGCAGGCTTTGGCGCGGTGAGCTGAAGCATTGTCGTGATGGAGGAACCAGGCGTCCATTTTTGACTTTGGCCGCAGATTCTTCATAGATCCAGTGACTTTAGGCAGAGACTGTTCAGTATATCACTTAGCTGTGACTGTCTTCTGTGTGTCAAAAACGACGCGTTCCGCAATTCTACTCGATTTGAGAAATACATTTTCTTCTTTACAGATCGGGATTGTCTGACAACTACGGATGTGTCCTCATCATCAATGACCCAAACGTTGTTTTGAGCTTTGGTTGGCACATCGTAATAGTACAGCCAAGTCTCGTTACCTGTGACGATGTTGTTCACATACCGATATTGTCCCTCCTTAAACTTTTTAGCATCTCCCGGCACCAAGTCACACGTCGTGTCAGCTGCTCTTCAGGCAGTTGATGCGGCACCCAGAGAGACAAAGTTTCTTCACCTGCAAATGATCATGCAGAATCGAACGAATTGCTGGTGCATTTAGGCCTGAAGTACACTCTATCTGTTGGTAGGTCACTCGCCTGTCCTCGCCAAAGATTTTCTTCACAGTAGTAACGCTTTCCTCCGTAAAACACGTTAGTGGCCTTCCCGGCCTCTCAGCATCCTCCACAGTTAAATTTCCCCTTTGGAATTCTCTATACCACCCGAGTATCGTTGTGCGATGCGGACAAACATCACCTAGTGCAAGAGTCATTTCTTCGAAGCACTGGTCTATGTTTAAACCACGCACGAAATTATAACGCAAAACTGCCCTTATCTCATTTCGTGACCACGATGCCATCGCAAGCACTTTACACTGTCACTGCTAATGAATAACTGAGCCCATCGACATGACGCGGCGGCTACTATGCACGTATGAACATATCTCAACATGCAGCAACAAGTAGCTTCCTGTATATCAAGCAACTGTTATGAAAATAAAATCAAAATAAGCCAAGCACTATTAAAAAGAACTTCAAAATAAAAATAATTCTGATAATAAAGTTTTGATCTAGCTGTTTTTTAAGTAAATATATATATATAATAAATACCTTCTCATTTACTATACAGTTTTTGAATAACAATACTATTTTCTAGTCTTCTCTTTCAGTGAATGTAGAATTTTGTTAACTAAATGTACTAATTTAAAACTAAATATTAGGTTCAAATATAGAAATAATGATGTACACTATCGCTCATAAGTATTTAGTCACCCTTGATTCATTACAGTTTCTATAGAAAAATTGTAGTTACAAAATTTATTTCTTTACTAAGAAATAGTTTCATAGTAAACATTAAGGTTATTCAAAAATAATTATGCGATTACCCTACTATTAACAGTTAAAGATATTACCCTAATAAAACTCCAGGTAGAATAATTGCACTTAAGGGATTAGATCTCTCAATTCTTGGAAATTTTCCATTATTATAATTTTTTATTTTTTAAGGTAGGGTGTTATTGTTAACTATTAAGTATTTATACTTGGGTATTTTGGCAAAATGGCAGTTATTTTTTGTGAGGTGCTCATAGTGATAACATCGTGTGTTTCAAAGAAGTTAAGTCGATTAGAAATGCCTAAAGGAAAGAATTGAGTGTAGAAACCCGATCGTTTATAATCTTATACCATAAAACTGGCAAAGGCAACCGCGAAATTTGCATAGAACTTAAATTAAATCAGTTCACTGTGGGTTATATCATCAAAAAACACCGCGAATGCGGAAGTGTGTTGAGCAGAACTCAAAAAGGCAGGCCAAGGGCAACAACCTCAGCCAAAGATCTTGCAATGATGGTAACAAGCAAGAGAAATAGACGAAAAACAGTCCCAGATATCACAGCAGAGATGAATGTTGTTCGTCGAAAATCCATAAGTGTTTTCACAATTAAACGGCGATTAAAAGAAGCCGGTCTTCCTGGACGAATTGCAATGCGGAAGCCGCTTGTACGCAAACCAAACAAGCAAACACATTTAAAGTGGGCACGCGGTCATCAAAATTAGACCATAGAAGACTGAAATAAAGTATTGTGGATCGACGAATCCAAATTCGAGATTTTCGGTTCACGAAGACGTGTTTTCGTGAGGAGGTCTGTGGGTGAGTGTGCCCGGGAAGAATGTATAGCTTACTGTTAAGCACGATGGAAGTTCAGTCATGAGTGGGGTCACTTTTCTGCATCAAATGTGGGCGATCTCGAAAAAATCAAAGATACACAGAAAAGAACAGTATAAGCGCATATTAGAGGGCAACGCAATCCCCTCTGGAATTAAAATTTCGGGTCAGAATTTTATATTCCAACAAGATAATGACCCGAAACACACTTCCAAACTATGCCGAGAATATTTGCAGAAATTGGAGAACGAGAGAACCATAAAAGTTATGGCGTGGCCTCCCGCAGAGTCCCGATTTAAATTCCATCGAGTTGCTGTGGGAAGAACTTGACCGAGAGGTGAGAAAATCGGCCCCGACATCTGCTGTTAATATGTGGAAGAACCTGCAAGAGGCATGGAGTAAAATAAAGACATTACGAAAATTAATCGAAAGAATGCCTCGATTGTGTGCTGCAGTGATTAAAAATAAAAGAGGGCAAATAGACAAGTCTAAAATTTAGATAAATATGTTATACATCAATTTATTTTAGATGAAAAAATATATATTTTTCATATATGTAAATAATAAAAAGGTATTAGTACTTCAATTTTGATTTTTATGGGTTTGCGGGTTAAATGCGAGTTAACAAATACTTATGAGCGATAGTGTATAAGAGGTAGCTAATTAAACAGTCATCATAACGAAACTAACAAATGTAACTTCTGAGTTGGTGAGAGAAACAACTTACTGGTGTACTATAAAACAGACTGAAATTGTACCCTTTATTATTCATTCTACGAACTTTACAGCCCAGTCTCGTATTATTAATTTCCTATATATAAGTATACCTATATATACATATATATATATATATATATATATATATATATATATATATATATATGTATGTATATATATATACTATATATATATATATATATATATATGTATATATATATATATATATATATATATATATATATATACATTTCACCCCTTACCTATAATATTGACGAAATGCTAACATATACAAGACATTTTATTATACTATAAATTTGACTCATTAAAATGAAATTCAGGCACACGTACGTCAAATTGTTTTTAGTACCTAATTTAACAGCTTTTAACCCCTTCCTGCATCGAAAGCATGTAAATAACCGTTGCTGATGAGCCAAAATTACAGTTTTGGCTCAACTTTATGCCTCTCTCTCGTTTAAAATCTGGCACACAACGATTTAATGACTTTGAATCGTTACACAGAGACACAATATTTTATAAGTAGGCTGTGAATTGTTAGGACAGCAAAAACGATAGGATCTTATATTCGTTAGCAGTGATCGGAAATATGTTATTTTTCCTCAAAATATTTCGTAAATAATACATATTGATGGAACTACGAAAGTTTGCCAGTGTATCAATAACGCTACAAAATACGAACATATACCCGCGTTTGTCTAATTCATAGGTATGCACATGTGTTGAAGAAAGAAAAAGCGCATACATTTTTCTAATAGGGTTACACGCTACGTCTCGCCAAGAAATCGTGAAAAAATAGAAACAGACGTATTATGCATACATTTGTCACGTATAATACAGATAAAATAGTGTTTTGACTTATTAAGTTTGTCTCTTTTACAGTTCCGATATTGTTACATTCCTTGTACTTTACCGCTGTTACTTGTTATTGTTCTAGCAGCTAATTTGTCATATTTATTTCATCATCCTTGTAAGTGTACACTTAGGTAACCTACCCAGGCAGGTTTTACATTTGTTATTTACAGGTTAGGTATAGTCATGCTAGTGCACGTCTTGATTCTAATTGCCAAGACTTTGTTTTGATCAATAAGGTTGATATATAACCCCTTTCCACAATTAACTATTTGTAAATTCTGTATACGTATTTCGACAACCAAGTTGTCATCATCAGCAGATAATTTCAAAGTGTCGCACCTGGTCAAACACGGCGAAAAAATTGTACGAAAAAACGTGTTTTACCAGGTGCGACACTTTGAAATTATCTGCTGATGATGACAACTTGGTTGTCGAAATACGTATACAGAATTTACAAATAGTTAATTGTGGAAAGGGGTTATATATCAACCTTATTGATCAAGTCAATCAACCACAGGCTCCATCAAATTCAACTAAGACTTTGTTTATAAGTTATTACAATATTTTGAAGGTGAAAAATGTACAAGAGGTGACACTCTCATTGTTGCTTTAGAAAACAAATTTCGAAAAGCATTATTTTAGAGAGTAGACGCAGCACTAGGTATTTTTGCTCGAGCAATGTTTAATGTCAAACACAGGAAAGAAGCTGAAACTGCGTTACAAGTAGGAGATTATAAACCACGTAGTAAGTTGAAAAGTTGAGATATAGATGAACGGGTGAAAATGGAAGTTCATAATAATATATACGACATGTACAAAGAAAGTACATACTTAAAATCTTTCCATAAATAAATGCTTATACTACATTTTTAGGAAAACATGTCACTAAAAACATTTCTTGTTTGAACCGTCTGTTAAAACATTTACGATTTAAATTTGTGAAAGATAATGATCGCAGAGCTTTAATGGAAAAAAGTCATATTACTGCACTGTTACGTAATTATAAAGCGAATTTTGCCTCCCCTTATGAAAGATATGTTGTCTTTCACGATGAGACGTGGAATTTTTGCTAAGGGCAATAAAGAAAGATCGTGGCAAGATGCGAACATGAAGAGTGTTGGAAGACCGGAGCGATATTATGGAAAAATTCTTCATGAGGTACGAATTTATGAAAATGCAAATTTGTATTTTCTTCGGTAACAGCCACAGCTGATTATCATGGTGAAATGAACAGCGCAAAGTTCACAAGACGCATGGAAAAAGCGGCTTACCACAGTGTATTACTTGAAAAGCAACCATGTCAAAATTGGAAAAAAGCAACAATAATGAATAATAATAATAATATCGACCATGAATCTACGATGAGACAATGTGAACTGCTTGAAGTAGCAAAGCAGCATAAAAGGCAAAAGGTCTATGAAATAAATGAATAGATAAAAAAACTGGCCACGAAGTACTCCAAATTTCACTATACCATTATGAGTTCAATGCAATTGAACTTGTCTGGGCACGATCAAAAACGCACTACGATAAACATGTTGGTGGAGGATATAGAAATGAAAATGTTTTAAAAATGTGGGAACAATCTTTAAATATATGCACACCTCATTTTTGGAAGCAATGTTTTCAACATACTGATACATTAATAGAGAAGTGATATGAAAGAGAAGCAAACTTTGCCGAAGACGAATTTATATTTTCTGTAAATACTGGTTCAGAATCTGATACCGATGAAGACATGGACAATGAGGAAACTATATTAGATTATTTATTTTTATCTATTTTTATTATATTAAAATTTAAAATGATATTTACTTTCTCATTTAATAAACTTGCATTTTTCCTTATCTAAGTACTTAAGTATGGGTTTTTATTGAAGACATAGCGTTTGGAGATTTTTGTTGAATATTCGATTTTGTTGAACTTCAATGTATGAACATAGTTCATACATTGCAGTTTGAGGAAATTATATTAAAAGTAAAGAGTTTCATTTTATAATATTAGACCGGGACTTTATTAAGACGCATGTATATTTTTAGAAAAGTCCTCGTCAGGACTGTCCTTCAAAGTGCTACTGCATCCAGAAGGACACATACACGCACACATAAACACACATATGTACATATATACAGGGTCCTATGACATGTTTACTACAGTTTAAGGATGTGTTACTCAAACAATTTAAAGTTAAAAATGTCAAGTGAACATATGCCCAAAACTGTATTGTAAGCATTTGAAATTTTAGTTAACTCTACTAATGCAGGTAAATGTTTGGTGTGGTATTATTGACGACCATTTCATTGATTCGCTTATAATCGAAGAACGTCTTGCGGCTGTCCGTTATTTATGTTTCCTGGAAAATGACCTAACAACATTACTGGAAGACGTTGTTCTTAAAGTAAGACGACGAATGTGTATACAGCACGACGGCGCACCTCTGCACATTGGTGGACAAGTAACAGATTTTTTAATTAAAATTACACGAGCTGGTGAATAGGAAGAGGTTCACTAGTTCCTTAACTGCCAAGGTCACCAGACTTAAATCCTGCAGATTATTATTTATGAGGGAGGCGGAAAAATTTTGGTTTATTGCAGATTAATATTTTAAAGTTATAATGAAATTGAAAACAGAAAACAACTTGTTGCTCGAATTAACGATGCCGCAAAATCCCGAGATTCTTAGGAGAGCTACCTCTTCAATTCTAAAAAGAAGTAGACTATGTACTGTTAGCAGAGCTGCCTCTCACTTCTAAGAAGAGCTAAACTATTACATATACACAGCAACTGGTGAACATTTTAAATAACTACCTAATACCTGCATTAGTGGAGTTCTCTAAAACTACAAATGCTTGTAGCTTAGTTACGATAGAGTTTTGGGCATATGTTAGACATTTTTCACTTGAAATTGTTTCAGTAACATATGCTTAATCTGTTGTAATTATGTCATGTGTTTCGAAGAAGTTCAATAGGTTAGAAATGCCTAAACGGAAAGAATTTAGTGTAGAAACACGATCGTTTATAATCTCGTACCATAAAACTGGCAAAAGCAACCGCGAAATTGCCATAGAACTTAAATTAAATCAGATTTTTAACTTGAAATTGTTTCAGTAACATATCCTTAACCTGTTGCAATTATGTCATGAGACACCCAGTATATACGTACGAGGATTATTTTTTAAATAAGGCCCATTTTTTATTATGAAGAAGAATACTGTAAATATAATTAAAATATATTTATTTTCATATTCTACAAACTTTACCTACTTTTCTACATAATTTCCATGTTTGTTCAAACATTTGTCATACCGTTTAACAATTTTTGAAATCTGTCGTCAAAGAAATCTATCGATTGTGAAGAAAACTAATCCATGACTGCAGTTTTCACTTCTTCGTTGGTGTTGAACCATTAACCACCCACCAAGCAACTCTTTAAGTACTGAAACAGGTGAAAATCACTAACAGCAACATCACACCAGAAGACAATAGGCTACGCCATTTGTTTTATGTGGCCGCCGGAGTTTCCTCAAGGTCACACAGTACGCATCCTTGATATGAAATGAATACACTATATTTGTTGTTCAAGGATTGATATTGATATTAATATGCGGTTTTGCATTGTCATGATGAAAAACGACGCCTCATCGGTTCACCAATTCTGGCCGTTTTTCTGCTATAACGGCTTTCAATTTATCAAGCTGATTGCAGTATTTGGCATTTCATTTAATAAACACATTTTGGATTTATATATTATTTTTTTTATTACACATATATGTGCAAGAAAACATATTTTTATACAGATTTAATACACTTCCTCAGATCAGATGAAAATTCATGAAACTCGAACCTATTTTACATTATAAGACGTAAAATTTAATTTCAAAAGGAGGATCTTTTTCATTTAGTTTGAATTTATCATGCAAAACGTAATTTATAAATTTTAAGTCTTGATTAATGTATAGGTATTATTATAAATAAAACAGCATGCCTTGAATGCTACGGACAAAATAATTACAAAACATAAAATATTGTATATACTTTGCTTATCTCACGTAGCAGCGCATAATAAACGAATGTAGATAAAGTGAATATTTAGGGCACTAAATATTCCTATCTGATAAATTCGAAAAACCCCTCCTGAAAATCAATCCTTTTTGTTGATATTGAAGTCCATTTCAAAAATTAATGGCATCATAAAGATACCTTCGTCCTACTCTCTGTTCATCCGTTCTACTGATGAATCGTAACCGGCTCTTGGGGCGACTGTCACTTTATTTTAATTCATTTTTGTACGAAAGGAGGACATTTGACGAATTGGCTCTGTTAACAAACATTCAATTTGTAACGCGAGAGAATTTTGGAACGGAAATTGTGGAAAATTCATCAAAGCACCCTTCGATTCTATGTAGGGCATTATTCGTTTTTATTGTGTGTCAGTTTCGCTTTACATGTTTATACTGTTGATATATTTTTTACATTATAAAATAAATTTAATTTTGTTATCGAACATAATACATATATCTAAATGTCGATGAAATTAAAAACGTTTTGTGAATATGAAAAATCCTATAGTCAAATAAAAAATTGATACAAGCGTTTCTATTTCAGTCATACATTTTCGGCCTAATATTATATTTGAATAAAATAAGAACGCATCATATGTGCACAATGTGTTAATAGTAACGATTTATTTTACTGCTCAACTGGCGAGCCCAATTACAGAGAAAAAATAGTATACATACGTAGCAAATACAAGAAAAAATAATTTACAAAAGCAAATAAAATTGTTGCAAAATAAGAATAATAGAAATTCAATAAAAATTATTAAAAATTATAAATTGAAGCTAGCCATAAAAATATCATTATAAATATTGTTTGCATATGGATCTAAAGAGCTTCCCAAAGAAGATTTTTTCCTGACCGCACGGTACATAAACATGAGTGCACTTCTAGAGGACTACGGAATAGAGTAATTCAAGTAAAACAGGCCTAGATAGTCAACACTACTGTTAAAGATGTTAAAATGAAAATATTTTATTTTTATTTGCATGTTATGTACATATGTTATACGTTTTATGTATATCATTATTATGTGTTTCATGATATTGTTTTATGAATATTATTGTTTTATGTAATGTGTTTTATATAGTAATCATATTTACTTTTTCTTATACGCAAATCAATGCACATATACTAGCCGGCAGCAACTTTTATCGTCGTGTACACATTGTATGTCAGGGGACTGAGATCGGCCTACCTGACCGGCAGCGTCACTGTCGCTTCCGGGTAGCTGCATGACGCTTTCCCAATTGGTGCAAAATCGACAGTGTCGAACATTTCACTCTATTGGGGGTGCATGGGTACCTCGGTGCGTTGAACGCGAAGCGAGGTATTTTGAACTGTTTTATTTATACATGCATCTTCATATACAGAACACGTTGATGTTCGAAATAAAATTGTGTAAAACATTTATACCTTAACAACTACCGTTCACCAACTTATAGAGGAAGCAAGTGCTATAAAAGAATCTGCGTTCTTCAAGTGATTTAACGTTATGCTCCTCTAACAAAAAATGGTAGTTGATACAACGCTCAAGATATACACCAGAAGATTTAAGATTCATCTTCAACAGCGCTTCGAACTGTGTAAGGGATACCAAGCAGTGGACCAACCTACTAATAACGAACGCAAAGAAAAGTATTTTTAGTAAACCAATATTATTAAAATACTGTTTACTTCTCATTACAAAGTTAGTACTCTTGACAACAGAACGACATACAATTTCAATATGTATATTAAATAAAGTTCATTAAGGAATTAAACAAAATAGTCCCTGATAGAGTCGACTTTCATAAGAATGTGTCCGTCCATAAAATATGAAGAAGGGAAAGGAGTTAACTTGGGTAAATGCCATAACAAACAATTTTTCGATGTTCTAACAAAGATGATTAGACTTAGGCTAAACTGAAATAAAGTCTAGATTCTCTTGAAACTTAATAACATTTTTCACAGAAGACGGAGCAGTAACAATTTTTTACGTCATCAGTATAACATGAGGTAGGAGAAAGCAAAATAAGTGACAAGTCATTTATGTAAAGTAAAAATAATAGTGGATTTAGGTTTGAACCCTGAGGAACACCAGACGAAAGAAATGTCGTTGAACTGAATCCATTGTCAAAGACATAGTTATTTCGGTACTCGAGCCAGAGCTCACATAGTCTTAAAATTTATTCTCATGAATTTTTTGTAAAGAGGAATTTAAGAATTTTCTTAACCGAATATTTTATTTGTTTTAAACAGAAATTAATTACAAAAAAAACTGCCAGGAAGGAGTACAAAAACAAACAACGCACATGCAAAAGGGGAAATGTTAAGCTGACATAAACTGGGAAGTCATAAGAACAAAAATAAGCACAATAATATAATACGTACATGTGAATAAATATTATCTAATAGGTTTTGTCATAATGAGAACGTACATGAATACAGTGGAAAGAGATAGAACTTCAGCGATTGTATTCGGGACGCTTGCTTAATAAGATAAATTACGTAGTTCTACATATCGTTAGCTGTGCTTGCAATTAACATGGAATGAACAAACATCACGAAATGTTCAAATTGTTGATATATTCGATATTTCAAAATTGTTATTTATTGTGTAATGAATAAAGCAATTAATGTTTATTAGTGCGACAGGATAAGACCCCCTTGAAGTATGTAATTAGGTAAATATGTATGTACCATATAACTGAGCAGAGCAATCGGCCTTAGGTGAATCACCGTAAATATTCGACACGTACTTTTTCTGAACCTGGTGTGCAGGCAAGTGCGACCGCTCTAATAATGAAACATTAAATAGATTGTGTTTACCCTTAGCGTTGCACAAACAACAAATGTTAATATATCACGAATATATCACGAACAACAATAATAAACAACATGAAATACATAATAGGAACTATACAATGACGAATTTTGCAAATGCAAAACCCCGTCAAAAGCAAGTCCATTGCTTTGTTGAGTGTTTCCATGTGAAATGCGTAACTATTTGATTCACGTAATCAATGCCGCCTTCATTGGTATTGTAAAACAAAATTGCTTTTTGTTCTATTGCTTCGTCCCATTTGTATAGTATATGGTGGAAAGTAACTTCACGGTCTTATTCTTTTTTGGCACGTATCTGCAAATTGAACAAAGTTTTTATAAAATCCAAAATGAGACGAAAGGACAGAACGAAAGGGAGTTCTGTCTTCTTTTCTTTTTCTTCGTTGTTGATTTTCAGCAAGCATTTCTTCCTCTTCGTCACTATCGAAAATATCATTTGTTTCAAATATCATTTCCATTTCAATATCAGGCGCTTCGTCATCAGGCATATAACCCATATCATAATTGTCATCATCGTATATCAATGAATCGATTGGCTAAAGTTGCTGCCAATTATGTATGAAAATAGACATCTATACTTTGTCTGCGTAATCGCGTATTATAAACAAATTCCACTTCATCACTCATTTTGAACAAAAAATCACAGAATTTCACATGAAATGCCTTGAAAGTTACATACAAGTTTGTACCTGTAGGTACGCACTTTTACGTGTGCGCACAATTCTTGGAGAATATAATTAGCAGTTTGAATGAAAAATTATCAAGAGAAAGTAAACAAAAAGCGAGATGGAGTGTTCAAATTGAATCATATTTCATACATTCCTGTATAAAATACATAAGATTCTGGGCGGACCACATGAGGTACGAATGTAATGTGTATACCAATATATTCTTGTAATTATCAGCTCTTATTAGAAGTATCATCCCAATACTCAGAGATGATAGTTAATAATATATTAGGAAAAGTACATTCAACAAAAGTTACAATCGAAATCGAAAAAAGTGTGGCTGGACCTATGCGCCACACGAAAGGAACTTAAAGGAAAAAATATTTTAATGGTGAAAGGGTCGTCGCAACTTATTTGCCACATTTACTACAAATGAGTAAATCTAGAAACACCTGTATAAAAAATATGTGTTTAATTGTGATTAACATATTTCCAAGCCAAAATTAACATATTATATCAAATATAAAAACGCTGTTTATTGCATACATTCTCATTTTTCCATTTATGTCAATCTGCAACCATATTCCATACATTAACATATAAAATACATAAGATACGAATATGATATAACTATACACAAAGATATTCTTGTAATTATTAACTCATATAAGAAATCACTGAAGGTTGATATATAACCCTTTTCCACATTAATTTTCGTATTCTATATACATATTTCGACAACTAAGTTATCATCAGCCACAACGCATATTTCACCAGTGTACGTTTTGGCTTTCAACAATACAGATCGTGTGCGGAATTTATTTCGTAAGGGTATTTTGCAGTAGCTTTCCAGGTGCGACACTGTTTAATTATCTGCTGATAATGACAACTTAGTTGTCTAAATACGTTTACAGAATATGAAAATTAATGTGGTATATCAACTTTCGGTGATTAAGTTATTCAACCACAAACTTCATCAAAAAAAATACCTTCATATAAGAAATATTCTCCCAATTTTCAGAGATGATAGTTAATAATATTTTGAGAAAAGTCACGAAATTTCAAGTCACTAGCTCAACTAGAAGTACACTTAGATTACAATTGAAATCGAAAAAGGTCTGGCTGTACCCATCTGCCAAACGGAGGGTTAAAGTTTCAATTACTTGAATCTCATTTAAGTTTTTCTTCTAAATTTTCTGAAATCATATACATTTTCGACATTTTCTTTGGCCATGGTTTCAATTGACTAGATACAGACTTTAAACGATCATGTTGAATAACATT
Organism: Dermolepida albohirtum; assembly: GCA_031893035.1. NCBI lineage: Eukaryota > Metazoa > Arthropoda > Insecta > Coleoptera > Scarabaeidae > Dermolepida > Dermolepida albohirtum. The sequence goes on along the minus strand of JAVIWB010002288.1, from coordinate 46,158 downwards.
TTTCTGTTTTAGCTTAACTTGAACAAATGGATGTACTTCAAAGCTGTTACTATTCTATTATTATATTAAATGTTAATAAAAGCCACTTTGATGTCTACAACACAACTTGTGGCAGGACTATGTACATTGTACATTAACTATGAGTTTCCATTATTTCATTAATGCTCCGGGTCATTTTCCCTCTTGTAATCCAATAAATTCTCGATGAAACGTTATTCATCTGGAAAATTAAATCATTGAAATTTAACATTTTAATCTATAGTGTTCGCGTAATTAGAAAGCAGAAAACGCCAGTAACCACTGAATTCTATTTAAATGAACATCACAATTGGAAAATGCTTACTCATATCGATGATAATAGTTGTAATTTTAATTGAAAACAGTACAGAATCGATTTATGCCCGTTGACCAGTATTTGACCCAAACGACTTATTGCAGCGGACGTCAGTTAATTTTTACGATCTCGTCATGGGGAAATTTTAATTAAACTTGATTAATTTCAAACATTTTCCGTGCAATTTACTTGATATATTATATTTCATTAGGCTCGTCTGCATCAGAAACAATGTATGAGTGTAGATATAATTCATGTTTCCTGTAAAATTATGACGGATGAGGCGGAACCTCTTTCAGTTATTAGCGGAACACCGGTTTGATTTATTACGGAAACGGCGGTAAATTACGGGAAAACAGATCGATTAAGTTGACTAATTAAAAAGTATATTAATACGACGCGAATGTTAAAGAACTACCATCTTTTTTAATCGCCCACCGCATCACCTGGAGTTTCCATTTTAATTTGTTAAAATTACAGCGCGTTGCATTTCTATTTACTCCTGCGACAAGCTTGTTAAATTATCCTAAGCTGGAAATTGTAAAATGTAAAACCCCGGTCTCGAATGTAGAGGAAAAACAAAATCTTCTTGAAGAAAAGAACTAATTAAAGGAATGCGACAATAAAACTAAAACGACTTCTAAATATACTCTAGTTAAAAGAGTAAAGTGCGGTAAATTCATTACGAATTGTTTCTAAAGACGCTGAAGTAAATTCTTCATTGTTATTCTCGTCGTTTCTTTAATTCGGAAAAAAAAGTTATATTTTTCTACAGATAAAAGTCGCGTATTAACTTACAACTTAATAATAATAATAATTCGAAAGTTAAACAGAAACATTCTAACATATCATATAGTAACACAATAGATTAGACATTACATTAACTTAGGCTATGCTTTAAAAATTAAAAAACAACAGATGATAAACCAAAGTTGTCTTCTCAGGATGCAGCTGCCAGCTTGCCCAGATGGAGATTGTCGTATCAATTATAGTAAGTGGAAAGTAATATAAGCACGTAGCTTTGTTTAAAAAAAGGGACACCTGTATATAAGTAGGTGGGGGCGAGTAACAAGGAATCTCGTATCTCTCCTGGTTATCATCTTGTGTATGATAATAACTCTATGGCAAAACCAAATAAAAAAACGACTACGAATAAGTATTTTCGCTTTTAATTAATAAAAAAGACCAAACAAAGAAATAGTTAAATTTTAAGAATTTCAGAGAAGTTAAACTTACAGAATAATTATTATATAGAAAAAAAGTAAGTCGTTGGTTAAAATTTGAAATTTACCGACATATCTGACTATAAGGAAAAAATTAACGATATCAAGATAATCTTTCCGGAACTAGGCTTAGTTTCACTCACATCAAATATATTTACACGTAATAGGACAACCTTCTAGAATTGTATAATACGCTAAGCTATTCTATGTCATTAATTTATTTAATTTTAAATACTTTTCGTATCATTAAAAAAAGGAATAAAAGCGCGGAATATAATATTAATTAACTTCAAATAGACTGAGCATATCAAAAAATCTTGATTAACTGCTAAAATTAATGAACGAGTGTTGAAGAACGGAAGTTTATGTGAATTCGTTTCCATTTAATTCTTCTTATATGTTAAAGAAAATATTTTTATTTACTAAATTAACATGTAAAAAGAACTTAAATTCACGGAAATTGAATTCTAAATATACATAGATGTGGGGGAGTACTATTTTTCTTTTACTCCTGACCTAGGAGGCAAACTCCAAGCTTTTCAACCCTCCTGTTAAGGTTTATATGTATTAATCACCTCCAAAACAAAAAAAAGTAATTTTTCTATATATGACACACCGAAACGGTAATAAACTGAATAATTTAATTAACACTGCCGCAAAAAAAAACACAAAAAAGAAAACCTTATATATGAATATTCACTATATACTTACCACTCTTCTCTATTAATCGTCCTTATAGAACACTTACATACCCACCCCAATTAAAATAAGCTTTTGTGAGACATGACTCTAGCCTGACATTATCCTAACAAACGCCTTCTGAATTTCAGCTTTTATATTTGAAGTCGTTTTTACTTACCTAATTAATTTCTTCAAAGTACTGAACATTACGTCAACATGCACGTCTGCTTAAGATCACGAACTTTAATGACTTTTTAGAGTATGTGTCTATTACTATTTACATTAGATAATTTAACTTAGATATATAAATGTATAGATTACTCTATTCATTGCCTCTCTTATTGTACTGGAGCCGTATTATTGCATTTAAATTGCAGATATGATACTTCAATAAATGTTAAAGTTCAATATTGTAACATGCTCTACAAAGAACTTTAATGTAACAGTATAGATTTACAAAGTAACAGAGCTCTTATTTGCTGTGTATTGCGGAATGTAAATTAAATTAAATGTTCTCCACTCTGAGTAAATGAAGACATACGATACGACTTTGAACGTCTCTTCGAATGTTTGCATAACAGGAAAACTATATTAAATTTGAAATGTAAACAATTTTTTAGGTAAATATATGATATCTATGTACAAAGCGCTTTTGGAATTTTTAATATTAATATTTGCTGTACATAAATGTGCAATGTATAAAAGAAATTGCTTTACAAATAAAGAAATATATTTCCAAGATTTCTGTTCGTAAAATTTATTGAGTTTATGTAGATATGCGTATGCAGTTACAAATACGAGGATAGCTTGACAAGTAGTGAGAATGACACATAGGTGGTAAATGGTAAAACAAATGCACTGTAATTTAGGTTGCCTATTTATATGTTTACATTCCGATATTTAGACAAATCGGTTGATTAGTTTATTTTTGACAGCTGATTGAAAAAGAAGCAACACATCTTTTGTTAAAATGGAAAAAGCAGAGTATCGTGCGGTGATTAAATACTTCGTAATTAAGGGTATGAAAGCTATCGAAATAAAAGATGGGTTACGAAAAATATTAGGTGAATCTGTTCCATCATCCGCCACAATAAGTAGATGGGTAAATGAATTTAAACGTGGTAGAACAAGCTGTTTTGATGAAGCGCTCTCAGGAGCTCCGACAATCGTGACTTCTAAGGAAATGATTATAAAAATCCATAATATTATTATGCAAGATCGACGACTCAAAGTTAGAGAGATAGCAGACATGGTAAACATTTCAACAGAATGCGTACACCACATTTTAACGAAAGAATTGGGCCTTTCCAAGCTTTCGGCAATATGGGTGCCGCGATTACTTACGACTGATCAAAAGTTGACTCGTTTGCGCATTTCCAATGAATGTTTGGACCTTTATAAGCGGGGTCCGGTTGATTTTTTAGGCCATTTGTTACTTGCGATGAAACTTGGATACACTACAGTACACTCGAAACTAAACAACAGTCGAAACAATGGTTAGAATATGGTTCTGTACCTCCAAAGAAAGCGAAAACCACTTTATCGGCAAACAAGGTGATGGCATCAATTTCTTGGGATTCAAAGGGCATTTCGCTCATTGATTACCTTCAAAAAGGTGCCACGATAAACGGACAATATTATACAGAACTTCTACAAAAATTAAATGTTGAGATTCGTTCTAAACGGCCAGGAATGGCAAAGAAAAAGATTCTGTTTCACCAAGACAACGCTCCCTCGCATACCAGTACAGTTGCGATGTCCAAAATCCACGAGTTACATTTCCAATTGGTACCGCATGCGCCTTATTCGCCGCATCTAGCCCCTTCTGACTTCCGACTTTTTCCAAAACTGAAAACGGCAATAGGTGGAAAGAAATTTTCGTCTAACGACGAGCTTATCATCTTCGTAAATGAGTATTTTGCAAGCCTTCCGGAATCGCATTTTAGAGATGGCATAAGGGCATTGGAGCACCGTTGGAATAAATGTATTACTCTTTTAGGAGAATATATTGAAAAATAAAAATTATTTTGTATTTGAAAAATTCGTTTTTCTTTTCCATTCTCACTACTTATCAAACTACCCTCGTAATGATAATGCGAGCGTAGTGAATATGATAATAAACCCATATTTATATAAAGTCGTCTTTTTGCTATGCAGAAAGAGGCATGTTTATATAACGTCATTCTTCTTTACGGACAGTTTCATTTCGAAATTTTTCAAGTTTATTCTATCACAAACCCGGTATTCGATGTAAAACTACCAGAAAATTTAATATTGTCTGCTTTGCGTCGTACGCTTTCATCTTTAATACCTCTTTTATTGAAGAAATTCCGCTCAACTACTCCCTACGTTTGTACGACGCAATAGCTGCCTTGAAGATATTATTTTCCGCTACCTTCTTGAAAAGAGAAAACAAACAAATTGACAATTTCTTTATAATAGGTTATTCTCTAAAACTATAAGCTGTTTACATAATTCAATTTATTTAATATAATGCTATATTGCTTGATAACATTCTATTGAAGTTAATCTCCTAATCTTAATTGCATACCGCCCCTATTAAATGTTAGAAGATTATTCCTTTTTAGCTATAAGAATAAGAAAATCTTAAACTTAAACATTTTAAAGAAATAAAAGTAAATGCTGTTTCAAATTTCGCGTTTTTATAAGAATAAATAAAACGCATATTTGGCATTCACTTTCAAAAACTTTTTATTAGTAATTGAAGTATCTGGTATGACATTCATATGCGAAAAATAATATCCGCCAAATAACCTCCTCTTACAGCTCCACAGACGTCCACTCTTTTGTTAAAATTTTCAATGACATTTTGATATGATTGAGGCTCTATCTCACCAATTACACGAATACTTTCATCTTTCAAAGCAGGAATTGATTGTGGATTGTTTTTATAAACCTCACTTTGCATATAACCCCAAAGAAAATAGTCTAACGGTGTCGAATCACATGATCTTGGTGGCCAATTAACATCACCGTTTCTTGAGATTACACGTCCAGGAAATTTTTCTCTCAATAAATCAATTGATTCGTGTGCAAAGTGAAATGTAGCGCAATGCTGTTGAAACCACATATCCTCTAGATTAATATTCATTAATTCAGGCCACAAAAATTCGGTTATCATCCGACAATATCGATCACCATTGACAGTTACAGCTTCGCCAGCAGCATTTTCAAAGAAGTAAGGTCCAATTACACCATCTTACCAAAATACGCACCAAACAGAAACTCGTTTAGGATGCATAGGTTTCTCATGAATAATTCGTGGATTTTCCTCACCCCAGATACAGCAATTTTGTTTATTAACATAGCCACCAAGTTCAAAATGTGCCTCATCGGAAAACATTATTTTTTGAGAAAAATCAGCTGGTTGCTCATTGATGAAATTGACAAATGAACGACGTTTTAAATGATGATTCAGTTCCTGTGTTACTAGAACCTTGTATGCCTTCAGAGCTAAATCCCTGTGTAAAATACGCCATGTTGTTGATTCACTAAGTCCAAGTTGTTGTGAACGTCGTCTAATGGACATTTCAGGATCTTCAGCAACATTTTCACGAACTAAACCAATATTTTCTTGTGAACGACCACTGCGATTGTATTTTTCACTTTTTTGATCTTCCACGGAACCTGTCTCTTGAAATTTTTTAATAATTCGAGCAATAGTGCTTTCACATGGACGATTATGTAAACCATAAAATTCACGTAATTTTCTAAAAACTCTTTTCACAGAACGCTGATTTTCATAAAATATTTCAACAATTTGAACGCGTTGGTGTGCCGTGTACAAACCCATTTTTATAAATGTCATACATCACACTTTCCAAATGCTCACATACTCAGACAAGTTCAGTGCCCTATCTATATTTTATTTATTCTTAAAAAAAGAACCGCGCAATTTGAAACACCCTCTATTTGCCTAAAAATCAATTTATGACAGAAACGTATTAAATAGAGAATATAATTATCGTCATATTGGATAAGTAAAGATATGTGGTTGTTGGGAAAGTCATATAACATTCTTACAATATACGGGCGTTCAATATATTCTCGATATCAGCGTAAAGAAAAACGTAAAAACAAACAAATTTATTTTTGTCTTCCAATATAATCCCTCGCAACCTCAACGCATTTATGATATCAGGAAATTAACTTTTCAATACTCCGTAAAAAGTAACTTTCCTTCTTGTCTGAAAAATGTGCATTTATTGCCGCCTTGAAATCTTCATCGTCGGAAAATTAGGGAATAAATAATGATCACTAGAGACTAGGTCTGGTATAGAGTACGAGGTTGATTTCTTTCAAAGCACAATCTCGCACAGCGTCTTAGAAATCGCGCCGTATAAATCGAAGCGTTGTCGTGAAGAAGTAACACACTGAAGGTCAGTTTACTTCGCTTTTTTTCTCTAATCGCCCTTAAGTTATACAAAGTGGTTGCGTAAGATGCTACGTTTATTATTTCGCCTTTTCTAGTGTACTCAATCAGCAAAATTCCTTTGGAGAGCCAAAATGCTATGGCCATGACTTTTCCAGCAAACGGAATTACTTTGAATTTCTTTGGGTGTATATTACGCTTCTTATGCCACTGCATGGACTACTGCTTACTTTCAGAGTCATAGTGATGAACCTACGCTTCATCTCCAGTAACAATTCGGGCGAAAATACTAGATGAATCTTCACCACAGAGCTCTAAATATTTTCTAGAGCCCTCGACTCACACCGTGAGCAATCGCTACACCCATCTTGCACTGATTTTTGATACGTTAGTCACTTCCTTTAATATTCTAATTACTTATTCTTTATTTGGGCATAATCTAGTACAAGTTTCTCACTATTTCTCACAATTTCTTCTCTCTCTACCCCTTTTAAATTCTCTTGACCACTTATATAGATAATAAGAGTGCAAAAAAACGGCCACCATCTCCACGTTAACAATTTTTTGACAATTTTTCCGTTTCACTCCGCCTTCGTATTTTTGCAGAAGTTGATTCATCGGCTTCCAATATGTTATTCTCTATTCTTATTCTGAAATTCTGTACTTGAAGCTAATTCACGCCCAACAGGTCGTAATTAGAAAACAGCTCTATAGTCAAGAGGGCACATTTCTGAAAAGAAGTTCACTACTTCTTTCAAGACGTTGTATAAATATAAATGACATATGAAACATAAGAGAAAATTTGATATTGTATGAGGTGTAGAAATATTATTACTGGAAATAGTACAGTGAGAGAAAACTGTACGTTCATCTCTCAGATAGATGTGCAAGCACTATTGTCACATTTTAACTGCTATGTACAGAATACTTCTGTCATTAAAGCATCCAGTGACGTGCACCTATAAACGACCATTGCCAGTTACTACTTAATAATAAACAACTTCTTGCCAATAAATTTATTATCGTGACGCGTTTCGCTTACTTCCCAAGCTTCTCAGATAATCTAAATTTTGTTGGCAATTGAAAACACCATAAATATGTTAAACAGGTACGATCGATATAGCATATGAGAGAAAACTATACGTCTATCCCTCGAATCGACGCAGAAGCACTTATATCATTTTATTAACTATGTACAAATTACCTCTGTCACTAGAGCAACCAGCGACGCGTGCATATAAACTATCAGTTATTATGTTAATTAACAATTAACTATTGCCAACGAAGTTATGATATGCATACGTCACTGAAGTATTGTGTACATAGCAGCTAAAATGCTTCCTCTTTGACTCGAGATATGAATGTGTAGTTCTCTATCATTATAGTATTTGTATCAAACAAAGTTCAGATAGCTCAAAGAGTTCTGGAATTGAGCGAAACGCGTCGCAATCATAACTTTGTTAGCAAATAGTTGTTTATACGCCAAATTATTTTCTGAAACGAGTAAAATCAAATCCTATCAAGTATTTACAAAAAGAATTCCTCTCGTGAATATAGACGGAAAAGCAGTGAATACGTGTATTAAATTCAATGTATTTACGACAAGAAATCTCATAAGCATACATTAAATTAAACTTTATTCATTCACCAAATTTCAGTTAACATACTCAATTTACGAAATACAAGTTGATATAGCAGGTTCTTATTAAGCAATCAATTGATGTGTCACGTTTCTCGACAGTCGAAAATAATAATTGTTATAAATCCCGGTACAGTCTGACGTTTCCACAAAACCAAAATTAATTTCAATTACGTAGTCTGATTTAATTATAATATGAGTTAGGAAGTTGTGGTTACAGATGTTTAGGAGATAATATTACATAAATGCTGAATCGAATAAACTAAGGGAAATTATTAAATATGTTATGTGCGGCGCGTGTTCTTTTACCTCTATTATAAAGGTTTAAAGCTGTTACAGTAATTCATTTAACGCCTTCTGGTTATTGTAACGTAGTAGTTTAATAAATTTTCGATAATAACCACGTTTTAGTAATATAATTTCGGTTTACATTGAAATAATAGAATATACATCAAACTTCCCTTAAGCTACATATTAATTAAAAGAGTAAACGAACATTATATAACCACTGCAGTTCATAACAATGAAAGCAAATCTAAATTAATTTTGGTAGAGCTGTAGCTACTAAGCAACTAAGCGACAATTTTTTCATACAACGATACATTTTTATTGAATAATACTGAGTAATGGCACTTACAAGGGAACACAGACTAGCGACCCTCTGAGATTTAAATGAAACTTGGTGGGTTTATAGACTGATGTAGTGTAAGAACAGCAGTAACATTCTTAGTTACCCAATCACCCGTTTTCGAGGGGTGGAGCGCTCTATTGGCAACACAACCCTTCGCTTTAATATCTCCAAAACGGTAAGACATACCGGAAAAAAGTTAGAATACATGTTTCACTGTTTTAATAGTACTAAAGAACAGTGGCAATAGTTTTCTTTTTACAGTTATTGTTTACCAGCAACAACCCCCACTTCCCATATTTGTTGCAAATTTGAAGAGTTTTATTTACGAAGAAAATACAAGAGGTTATGCACAATATATTCGTATATAGTATTAAACATACCAGAAAATAACTTAATTTATAGAAAAAAAACTAGAAAATTGTGTACTTACGTATTTAATATACACTCTGTATATATTTATTTTCAACGACACAATATAAAGAACAATAAATAGTATAAATCTGGGTGCAAAGCATCGAATTGAAACAAAAATGAAAAGGTGAGGATTCAAATGTTCCTGGAATTGAAGAAAGAAATACCTAATTCTAATATGATACTTACAATTAACCACTAATTCTGCAATGTATGTACAATAATAACGAAAACGATATTACTTGGCAATTACAATACCAGTGATATAAAATCCTACTGTTATATAACAGGAGAGTATTTGAAAAAGAGATCAAAGATCGGATGAAATACCAAAATACTATACTTCACCATTTGCCAATTCTGGTCTTATTTTTTGAATCACAGTGTTCAGTTTGATTAGTTATTGAATTTAAACTTCTGAATTCTAATTCCACCAAACTGATAACATAAACTCTTCTTAATGAATATCGGCCTTGATGTTGTTTGTACTTGTTTCTCTTGCTTGTTCCACTATTTTTTTCCGTTGAAATTGTTGTGAACAACACAACATTTTGCATCGCTCATTATCAGTGGCTGTAAATATTAACTATTTAATTACTTCTCATGAGTTTCCTTAGGTGTCCACAAAACCATCCGTTTACGTCAATAAATTGTCTTCAACACTTTTTGTTATATGATAACTACTTATACTTCGGAGAATGTCTAGGATCTGCGAATGGGGTTCCAAATTATTTATCGTCTACCGGTAGTAAACCATATTCCATATCTTCTATTAGGAAAATATCAGGAGATTTGGGAAACTATGACAAATTATGACATAATTATAGCTAATATTGGCACATGGAGAAGTATCGACTTGTTGAAATATCCGATACATTCATACGTAATAGCTTCTGAAATCACAACTCCAGCATTTCAATGACCACATTTTATAATCGAAAATTGAAGAGAGCGCCTTTCGCTGTATCTCCATTGAATCATCCGTTTGTTCTTCACACACCCCAAATAGATATACTGGCGTCAGTCGTACGCTACTGGATATTCCATTGAAGTTTTTCCTCCCACTAGTTCAAATTCTGCCTTCGGAGCCCATAAGCCTCTCAAAATAAGGACGAAGATGAGATTTAACAAATTTCTTCCAAGCAATATCGAGAGGTCAGGATACCTTCAACGGACACCAAAGTAAAGTCACTACTATGGGTAATGACACCCCCGTACTATAATGACCGCAGTTATGGACACGCCTTTTCACAAAAAATTTGCGGTGATGCTTTCTACACGTCTCTATTTAATTATCTGTCTGCCAACTTGCATTCTCAAAATGAATCTAGATTCACCACTGAATATCATCTTACACCACTCAATGTTAATACATATATCACTAGTAGTAGCAATGGTCCAGATGATCTTTCTGTACGATAGATTATTCGAAGGACTAGGGAATCTGCATCACCAACACAATATTCGCAATTAACTTTGCCGAACAGTCTTAATTATAATCTCTTCTCTGAACTACATTATCTTCTTTTTTAGATGTTCTTGATCGTTCCTGATCACGCTCTAATGCATCTCATAATGGTAACCCGATTTCAATTTACACAACTACCACTTTTAGTAAACGAAAAATTGACTTTTTTAGGTTAATATTAATCAGTGAAGGTTAACATGTAACCCCTTTCCAGATTAATTTTCGTATTCTATATACGTATTTCGACAACTAAGTTGGTATCATCAGCAGCTAATTAAACAGTGTCGCACGGCAAAATACTCGTACGAAACAAAATCCGTACCGATCTGTACCATTAAAATCCAAAACGCACACTGTGCTGATAATAACATCTTAGTTGTCGAAATACGTATACGGAATACGAAAATTAATGTGGAAAGAGGTTATATATCAATCCTCAGTGATTAAGTTAATCAACCATAGGCTCCAGCAAAATTACCTTTAGGTTAATAATTTGATATCTAAAATTCGGTCAATTTAGATAATTTTCAAATATTTTACCTCTTCTTGCGACAGCCAAATAGAACCAACTCTAACGGTAATATCAAAAAGACGGTCATATGAATTAACACAATTTAAGAAGTCAAACTCACATAATACAAATATAAATCAATTCCATCACTTGATATATTGCCTCAAAATTTTAATTAATTGTGTTTGGAGACAGACACATTTCTGCCAAATTGGCAAGAAACTATGCTTATGTCCATGTCTATTTACATATGTTATTAGAAAATATATAAATGAATATTACTTTCATTCGGACAACTGTTATTTTTTGATTTTGCTCTTTTCACTTCATATTTTTCTATGGTCCATGTATTTTGCATAAAATGCAACGTGTTTCAAAAAGAATATAGGTATTATAAGGTATTATTTTGTCCAAACTATCGATCGCTTAGCCTCGGCTCGGCTAATGGAGAAACGAATACATATTCTAGTTTATTCAATAGAAGCTAGATGTCAGTTGTTTGCTGCTTTTTTTGATAACCGTCATATGTTTAAAATGGCTACTCCGCAGCAGAAATCATTTTGTGTTCTCGAGTTTGCGAAGTGCAATTCCGTGATTACAATGCAAAGACGTTTCAGGTTGAGCTACCAAATTAATCCTCCGAATGGGTGGAACATTCGCAGATGGTATCGACAGTTTGTAGGTACAGGATGTGTATGTAAAGGAGAGAATCCTGGCCGACCTCTTGTTTCTGAAGAAAATGTTGCACGAATTCAAACTGCTTTCCAACGTAATCCTTCAAAATCAACTCGTCGTGCCAGTCGGGAGTTACAACTGCCTACAATAACAATTTGGCGTGTTTTGAGACGTCGGTTGATTATGGAACCGTGTCAAGTTACAGTTGTTACAAGCCCTGCGCTCTGATGACAAACGGAAACGTCTGACATTTTGTAACGAGATTCATGATGCCATTGACAATGATAACACTTTCGCAAAACGCATTGTGTTCAGTGATGAAGTGACTTTCCATGTTAGTAGTCTAGTAAACAAACACAATGTTTGAATTTGGGGTCTACAGAACCCACATGCAGCCATTGAAAATGTACGAGATTCGTCTAGGATCAATGTGTTTTGTGCTATATCCCGATCGTCTGTTTACGGCCCATTCTTATTTGATGGATGGATTTGATGGTTGCTTCCGAGGCTGCACGAAGACAACTTCATTTTTCAACAAGGCGGGGCACCCCCTCACTGGAGTCACCAAGTACGTAAATATCAGAATGAAACTCTACCGAACCGTTGGATTGGTTGTCAAGAATCTGGCGACTTAGCATGTCTCAGCTGGGTTCCACGGTCACCGGATTTGACACCCTGTGACTTCTTCCTGTGGGGTTTCGTTAAAGATAACGTTTATGTACCACCATTCCCGTAGAACCTGGAAGAGTTGAAGAACCGGATCCGTACTGCTGTAAAGTGACGAAGGACATGCTTGCCCGAGAATGGAAGGAATTTGAGTATCGATGTGATATTGTTCATGTCGCTGATGGAGGACATATTGAACTTGAGGGGTTCATAAATATGTGTGTAAAGTTTCATATTAGTATGTCTTAAAGTTTAATAAATATATGCATTAGAAATGCGTTTTGAAACACCCTGTATACCTATTGTACAGCGCAAGTTATTAGTGACAATTTACAATGTACTTTTTATCAATTTTTTCCTCTGCTTATTTCATAAAACGTGTTCTATAAAAACATGGTAAAATTAGTCAAACTTAAAAACCGATAAAATTCTATGTATTATACAAACAAGTTCTATTTCGATAGACTCGAAACAATTTTCTTTTTCAATATAATTTCAGTATATTTAATGAAATTGGTCTTCCGTGTATTATTCAAAGAGAATTGTTTATACTCGCACATAGCATTAAATAGATAATAAAATATGAAAGCTTTACAAACTGTGACCCCTGAATAGTAGTCCATCACAGGTCTTCAAAGTTCTTTCATCAAAAAGAACGGAGAGACTGTAATTAAAAACGTAATAATATGAATACCAAACCCGCTGTATCACGAATGCTATTTACAAGAAGAAGCATGGGACCAGGAACACGACGAAATCGCTGGCGGGAGTAGAATCCAGGCTAAATGTATTTTTCATTAGAATTTTTTTACGCAAAGAAAAATGTATTTCTTTTAAGTTCTTTACGGATCGAAAAACGACCTAAGAGAATGGCTTTTTAATAGGTCGAATTTCAACGAAATGGGTATTTTCGTGTAAGCGTGAAGGAATTTCTTTTATTTCTATTTAATTTTTATATCTGTAATAAAAGTACTCCATATTCTATATAGAAATTAATGATAATATACAAAGTTATGTCTATAAACTTTGTTTTATACTAGGGCATCTTGAAATTTGGAAAATACATTTAAAGGTGCGTTTAAATTTAAACGACTATTCAAATTTCCCGCTGAAAGTAAGAAACAATCGAAAATGTTATACACACTAAATAATGGGTATCAACATCAAGTCAACAAATGTCAACTTAGTTCAGTAGTTGAGTAATCTGTAGTCAATTCAGTTTGTGTAAGAACTATGGATGAATTATTATTAAATTTCTTACAGGTAAACGAGAACCAGAATTTATGAAAGACATGATATTTGAACAAACACGATAAACTTGTAATGGTACTTAACTTCCTTTTTTTGGCTATAAAAGGGACCCCCTTATTTTTTCTTTGTTAACTAAATACCGAACGTATTTTATTTATCCACCTTTTGCTTCAGTATATGACTTCGGGCTTTAAAGGTAACAATATTGTGGCATCCTATTAGATCTGATTAACAGAAAACCTCCTGCCTCTGACTCTCCGAGTTTATTTCACGAGCTAATTTTAGCACCCAGGAGGATAGAGAGATCGTTTAAAGTGAGGATACGGGCATTTATTTTCTGTTAAGCGCAGGACGGAAGATTACAATAAATATAATAAATTTTTTTCTAATACGGAAAAAAAAGAAATAAATATATCCAAGTGAGAGTTGCTACCGTTGTCGCGTTTGAGGAATTCCACTCGACCTTGAGCCTATTCGGGTGTGGAAAAAATTAATTGATAAAGATGTTCTAGGAATACCATTGTATAAAAAAAATCCTCAAACGCCGTCTAATATTGAAGACGGGAAAACAAACAATAACCCAATTTGCAAATGGCAAAGGAGTCTACAGACGTAAGTAGCAATAAAACAAAAGGAAAGACAAATAAAACGGACCTACTCTTCAAGATCAGTTTATTGTAAAACCAGGAAAAAGCATTCATAGGTATGGTGACTTGTTTAGAGGACTTTCACCTCACGCTGATTATTCGGTAGACCTATTCTTTCGTCCGGACTTACAGACCAAACCAATGTTTGGTTTGGTCTTAATTATTGTCGACAGACAAACGCCAAAGAAAATTTAACAATATACATATACGTATATTGTTAAATTATGTATGTATTTTCAATATAACATTAAATGTCACAAATAATTCCCCCATATATACATATATTAGGATCTCAACCAAAAATATCAATCAATTTAGTATAGCTTAATCAATAATTTTACAAACTATAGTTTTAAATTATTAAATGTTAAAAATAGTTGGACGGCAAAAATATCCAACGTGCAAACATTGAACGACAAAATAAAGGTTACATTGTTTTTACTTCACACAAATTATGGCAAATAACTTTACTTAAACCAGATGGCTGTACAAAAGACTACACACGATGTACGATAGAACTTGTTTAATAGTAAAAACTGAGATCAATAATGGGCGATTTAACTGTAAACTTGTAATATAAAATTAGGGAGTGAATTCACTAGAGTTGCAAAAAAAGAACTACTTTACTAACTTAGACCACCAGAATTTATTCTTAGCACTCTTGTCACGTAGAGAAAAAAATTGTACGTACAATGTATTTCAATAGCGATCTGACTTTTTACGTCGTAAATTCGGAAGTTTGTTACGAATTCGCAATTACTTTCAATCCTTTCCCCGCTATGAAAAGAGACGTTAAAGAATGTGATATAAGTAAGTCTCAAAAGAAAACTCCTTCACAACCAGAAAAAAACACGATGGGAATTAATATTCGTAAATAAAAGTAAGTGGGAAAAGCTAACTTACATTGCCATTGTTTTCTTTCTTTTTTCCCAACGAAAATAAAAGCTCGTGAAAGAAAAATAATGACGCGATGTTCAGGAAATTACTTTCCTTGTCAGAAAGATTCAATTTTTTTTCTAAATTAATAGAGGACTAATAACTAGCTACTCACAGGGCAATGCTATAATTGAATAATTTCAAATGGCACCTTTCAACAATGTAGATCTGAAAGTGGGTCCCGTGTGTGTCGAAATCTTTTTCCAACGTTTCGGTGTACAAAAAAGTTATATAAGAAAAAGTATGAAAGGTAAGGCAAAGGCACTAAACTTTGTATACGCGATAGGGACATAAATTCTGCCGATTTAATAAAGATATTACAAGCACATAACATACTTTCTATGTTATAAATTAAATCTTGTTGATCAGTTATTCCTTGACTCCACCCATACTTCTCCTCCTTTTTACAATATTTTCAAGAACGTCATTCCATGTAGTGGTATGACATAAAATAAATTGAACGCGGTTTTTGAGTTCGGTGAACCAGTTTCTGAAAATATTAGTTCAGACGTTTGAAGTTGCTTTCCCAAGCCTAACGAAACATTGTTTCTGCGCCTACCGCAGTAATTATCCAAAATCGACGAAACAGGGAGTGTAGAACAACTCGGGGACTTCGTAATAAATATCGTGTGAGAACACAGTAATAGGAATGTAAAGACTGAGAGTTTAGAAGCATATTTGAAACATGTGTGCCTGTAGCATTTGATTTGTATTCCTTCATACTAAAAGATTTACTGCTACTCAATATCCAAACAATTTTTAAAAGTAAGTTGAACTTTGCTAATCAGTTCGGTAAAATTTCCAGTTCGGTACCAACCCTCATTATGATATTTGAGGACTTTCGTTTTTCTATTTGCCTGATATTTAAGCTTGCTAAGTGCTTTCAACGAATATTACCTTACTAAATCTGCAGACATCTACTGTCCAAATTGTCTGTGTTTAAATTTACGAAAAGTGATAATAAATGTCCAGACTATTAACAAAATAGTAAGACTAATAAAGATATTCTATCTGATAAAGTAGAAAAACACACTTAGCAGGATTGTTACTAGTAGATTTAGCAACTGATGAAGCTATTGAGCGTAAGATATTGATGTAACTTACACAGCAGCAAAAATATTTTTTTAACCAGGTTTGGGGAATGATATATATAAGTAAGTACTATATTGAAAAATAAAATAGATAATAATGAATATTATTTTATCACCTCCTTCTTTTAAATGCTGTATGTTATGTGTGACGTGTTAAGGGGTTAAATGTCCCCTTAATTAATACAACTAAATAATAATAGAGATATTATTTAATAGAGAATATATTTATTTATTTACACGTGAGTGATGGTTAGTAAACTAGTAAACTTATTATGAGCGCTTGGCCGGCTAGCCGAAGCACTGTAATAAATGCAAATAAAAAAATAAGTAATTGAATGTAAGTAATGTAAGGAGTTAATAATTAGTAATTGTGTACTATGAGCATCAAAAGCCCAGGACGTGTGCCAAGCTGAAAGAAAGATTATTAGTTGAAATAAAACAACAGGATTGCCCTTAAAATTTTATTCACTAAGTTAAATTAATTCTTAAAGCTTGAGTATATTAAATAAATATAATTAATAAGATCGAGAACAACAAATAAAACAAGATAAGCGTAATGGCAATGCTGTAATAAAGGTAAATTTAGAGATATAAAGCTGTTTAAGAAAATATAAAAAAGGGTTAGATTAAAATATGTATCGGACGATACGTAAAATACTTGCGGTTTGTGTGTGTATATGCTGGTCCAGAATGTTAGGTATATTTTCCGGTCGCAAAGTAACCACGCGGACACTAATTGCACGGGAAATCTTAACTTCACGAACACGTCTAAGGCGTGTAGCTTTGTCGATGGCCGGAGAAGAAGTCTCTGTATCTTCTTATAAGCCGAGGCTTTTAAGAAAACGACCACATAGCTGAAGGGATAGGATACTGGTCATTTTTGAATCAACCAATAGCAAAAGAGAATAGGCACGCTAGAAATTGGCGCGCTAAAGATATTGGCATAAATTAAAATTGCGATATCAATTTCAATATAAGTACCTAGCAGATAGATATCTAGACAGAACAATGGACATGTATTCTGTATGAAAAAAAGAAGGATTAATATTTGAATCCCTAATTGCATTTAGATATCAATATGCGGAATAAATATTAAATGTGCTTCAAAAAGTTATAATCACAAAAAGCTTGTAAAGTTTCTAGGTATTCCAAGAAAACGCCGATAGTTTGTTTTATTACAGCCTGACGGTACGTGACGAATACAAAAGATTCCTGCATTTGTATATTTCACGAAAAGGTCAAAATACATAATAATTTATGAATTGAAAATCGAATTTTTTTTAAATTAAAATAACTTAATTTAAGGAACATTATATAAAAAATTATTATATATATGCGGAGCGTAACAATTTTAAATATTCATTAGATTTTTTGCCTTATTTACTGGCTTTCCCCCGTATTTCGAGCCAACTTCGATAATAGTTGTCTAACTCCTAAGGTAAATAACAAAAGCACTTGAAACATTCAACTTAATTGTTCTCCAGGTATATTAGTTTCATATTCTTTGCAACAGAGAACACTTATCTACGAAGCTCTTAAAAGCTCTTAATCTGTATCGTAATGACTATAATTACATACTCTTCACCAGTATAATTAAGTGGTCCTCATCTGCAAAGATAAATAATGGAATCACGTTTTCGCAATGCACTCACTAGAATAGTAATACACGGCACTCTCCCTCTAAGCAAGTCAAAGTCGGCTTTGATAATATTGAATAATTAACAAAAACAAAGGACGAGCGAAAACACTGCTTACCAACAGGCTGACAAGGCTTTTGATCATCGTAATAACAGGATGAGGTTTAAATCGATTTCCACGCGAGGAACAAAATTTTATACGAATGAATATTTTACTCAATAGGTTTTTTGTTTCGATTTATTACTTTCATATTTGTTGATTAATGAACCGTAGTTGGAAACTTACAAAAATCGAAGTATTTTTTTTAATTGAAAAAGAAATATTGTTAATACAATAGATGCTCACGAATTAGAACCACTTTGTCCCCGGGGCAATTCTAATTTTCAAATTGTTCTAATTTCCAAACGTTTTTACAATTACCCCAAAATAGCTATAAATAACACCGAGGATAAAAAATAATTAATTGTCCAAAAAGGTTCTTTGTTTATTATTTATTTATCATTGCTTGTACATAAATAATCTGTAATGTGAGTTTGTTTTTTTTAGTTTTATAATATTAGAAAGAGCTATGTCGTTACGGAGTAACAAGAGATTGGACATGTGCTTGGTGGAATTCAACTTCCTATTTTTGCACCATTGTATCAAGTTGTTGACGCTTTCCATGGCTATAAAAAAAGGAATTATTGGTATGTCTTCCATAACTCTGTCGTCGCTGCTATCTGAAGCATCATCACCGCTATTGAGTTTGTCTCCGTTTCTAACAACATCTTCATTCCATTCTACGATTTCGTCTACACCAATGGAATTGTTTGGTGCAATTTCTTCTAAAAGACTTAGGTTCCTTTCGAGAACTTCATTCCATACATGATCTTTTTGAAGTAATTGTGTTAAGAGCAAATCATCGTCGCTGTCGTATTGATTAGAGTCCCAATTTAACAATTTGAACCAAGAATTTTTTAGTACGCTTCATGATAACTCATCCCAAAATTGGTTCAAAAAAATTATTGCATTGCGAATTGAATGGCGTTTCGAAACAGTTTTCATTTCATCACTTTCAGCTATGTGGGCAAGAAGTTTACTTCTGTAAGTGAACTTTGTTATCTTTATGGAATTTTGATACATTGGTTGCACGGCTGCTATCACATTTGGTGGAAAAAAATATGCAACTATGTTTCTATCGGCACTATGAAGTTCCTCGATTGGAGAATGAGCAGAGCAATTATCAATAATAAAGTGCCTTCGGAGCTAAATTATTCTCATCAGAAAAATGGATGATCAGTTGAACGAAAAATATATTTAAAATTCTAAATCTAAAAAACAGGATTTCTTTTTCTCACCTCTATAAATATTTTGTGAAAGTCACAAAATACAATATCGAATTTCATCAGTTTCTTATCCAATAATTTTGCGTGTTAAAAAGGAATCATTCTATTATTAATAACACCCTATAATAATAGAATGATTCCTTTTTAACATTCTTTTTATTGGCATAAAGCCTAGACGCAAGTTTCTGTCTATTACACACTGGAAACGTAGTTTCCGATTGATAGAAGCGTTCTCGCTTTGCCGGTCAATACATTTATGTATTGGTCGAAATTTTGCTGTAAACTTTCTCAAATTCTTTAATATTTTTCAATCTATACATGACATATCTACAGCTCCAAACCTACTTATATTTGTATTATAACTTCTGTTCAAAAAATTATCGGACATGGAAAAATGGAAATCATACCAATGAGCATTGTTTTGATTTTCGATTTCTCCTAAGGACAATTTTTAGATTATCTTCATCTGATAACCGTCATCTAGCACATTAATACTTAGTTTTTGGTCTGTATCAAAAAAACACAATATCTAATCATCAATTACATTTTCTCTAAGAAATTTTTATGTTTTTTTAAATCTTCCCTAATAATACCTTTGTAATGCGGAATTCAGAATAATTTTTCGTCATTAGTGACTTGATGTAGAAGAAACTTTGAATTTAGCTTCTGAGAATTAAGCTTTTCAACTAAAATACGATGAATTATTGTCTTGGAATATTCCAAGTTTCACAAAATCACACACTTTTTAATTTCTTCCAACGATGTTTTCTTGGATTCCCTTCATCGTCCCTTGGTGACCGTTGTTTAGCGTTTTAACGCTTTGTTTATGGATTTCATTGAAAACACTACCCCTAATCATAGGTTATAATCGCTTGTCATCTCTTAGAGCTTCTCTACAGATGTCTAACTTTATATTCCCCAATTTTAAGCATTTTTTGTAATGCAATAAACGAAGTGTTGTAAACCTTCAATATCGTTTCCGAGGACCAAACTTATCAATTACAATGCGGTTCCAAGTTCCATTTTCATAAATTCTGCTGAAGAAGTTTTAATGAAATCGTACATATTTTGAGCATTTTCTTGGATTATTATTTTAATTGATAAACTTGAACGATTATCGACATCCAAGCCATTACTCTCTGAGTCGTCAACGCCATTCAAAAACTAATTTTTGGGTAAAACGATTATCTCCACAAGCGATTTTAAGCGTCGTGTCTTGCATTTCAGTAGATTTTGTTATAATGTAGTTTCATTTTCGACGAGCTGAGGATTCCTCCTTGTCTTATGCCTTTACTAATTTGCAATTTTTTAGATATTTATAGAAAATTTATTATACCCAGTTCTTACGCTTCTGTAGCTCTTATAGAATGCTTTATTTGCATCTACTAAATTTTGTTCTACTCCTCTTTTCCGTAGCGCACCCCACGCACTTGCCGACACTGCCAAAGACCCTCTCCAGATCTATAAAGCTCATATAAAAATTTGTTATATAATCTTAACCTTTCAAACACCAGTTGTCGTTAGCGGAAGATCAAATTCTCTACTCACTCTGAAACCGTACAGCCTGCCATTCAATGTTCAGATTTTGGTGGATTCTTTCGAATATGTATGCTACTTGACACAAAAAGACTGCGCCCATATATTTGTCATATTTAGTATTACCTCCTTTTTAATTTATCGATGCAATACTTGCCAACTCTCAATGTTCTATTTCTTCATACGACACAAAATATTTATGCAGCATCACCAAGATCTATACTCCCATACGCCCATATCGTTTACTATTTCCATTCCTATCTCTTGAATTCTTGCCTATTTTAGTTCTGATCACAACTTCCTAACCTCAATTTCCTTCACATCTTCGCATTTGTACTAAACAATTATATGTCACTTTTATTTTACACACATTTAGTTCAAAGACCCTCTCCAAATCTATAAAACTCATATAAAAATTTGTTGTATAACCTTAACCTTTTAAAAACCAGTTGTCGTTAGCAGAAGATCAAATTCTCTACCCACTCTGAAACCGTACAGCCTGTCATTCAATGTTCAGATTTTAGTAGATTCTTTCGTATATGTATGCTACTTGACTCAAAAAGACTGCGCCTATATAGTAGTTACATCTAGTATTATCTCCTTTTTAATATATCAATGCAATACTTGCCAACTCTCAATGATCTATTTCTCCATACGGCACAAAATATTTATGCAGCAACACCAAGATCTATACTCCCATACGCCCACTCGTTTACTAATTCCATTCCTATTCCCGTTCTCTCTAGAATCCTTGCCTATTTTACTCTAGCCACAACTTCCCTACCTCAATTTTCTTCACATCTTCGCATTTGAACTAAACAATTATATGTCACTTTTATTTTACACACATTGAATTTATTTTGAATGAACTCAATTCTATTAAATATTCTAGGACTTTATTTAACTGTATTTATAACAGAATTTGACAGGCTAACCTCTAAAATAGTTAATCACGTTCACTACAAAAATTCACACCATTTCACGGGAGAGAAAGGATTTGTACGGCACTAGTAATAATTCAATTTAATACATCCTACAATTCAAATGCATAAACCCACTAAATCTGAACGAGATAATTCAATGAATCGAAAGTATCGAAGCGAAAGATAAAAAGTTATCGATAAAAGATAAAAAGGCTGCAGAGCGTAGAGGAAAAACCGGTGCATTGGAGAGGAGTATTGCAGATATATTTCATGTTATTAATCCCTATGCATGGTTCCGAAAAACGAAGAAATAAAATAAACACAACGAGTACTAGCCTTTTTCAGAAGTCTCTCCACTAATCCTCATGCTACTTCCGACTTTTAAAATCCAATATTTTAAACGGCGCCTGTCGACATTTTCACGACCATCTAGATATATGAGGCGAATGGTATCTATTGGCATTCGGTTCGTGATTTATTAACACTAACAGATATATACCTTTCCGCAGATAAATTTTATAAATCTCGTGATCCTTTTAGGAAAGATAATACATAGTAGTCTACTCCATAATCTCTAAATTTACAACAGTTTAATTGATCAATTAATTATAGAAGTAAGTTATACCTTCGAAAGCCAGTATTACTCTCTTCAAGAAAATCTTCTTTCCAACTGTTAAAAGAGGTTTAGATATAGACAGTTATAACTGAGAAGAAATTAAATTTGCCACCAAATTAAATTTTTATGTGAACCTTTGTTATTTTTCTTCGCTGACGTCTCAAATAGGATGGTTAGTAAATAACTAAAGAAAAATCTGATTCCAATTTTCATGTCACTACTAACTTATTCTCAGAATGAATAATATTTAGTAGCAAGTCAAATAATAATAATTATTACATCTTTTAATTAAAATGCATAAATAAATAGCAAACAGAAACACCATTTTTAATAAGTGTCCTTTTTCCAATAAGTCTGTGCTGTGCGTGAAATTCTGTGCTGATTTATATCTTCAACAAAGCCTGTTTGTAATTTTTCTAAGTTTGTAATTGACTTTGGAAATCGGCAGTCGAACAAATAGCGATCCAAGAGCGTTAAATCCTGTAAGGTGGTGTTCAACTCTAGTAGTATCTAATATTTGCGAACGATGACAGTTTGTACTAACAGCATCATTAAAAACTATTGGACTAATTATTCAATGCATCGATGTTCTTATCAAAACTCCAGTTTTTGTTGGTGTAGACTAGATTCTGTGCGCTTCAGTTGGCCAGGTCTATAATTATATATTATTATATATATATATATATATATATATATATATATACCAATAGATGACACCAGACCTACGTTCACAATCAATACCTAACAATTATGTAACAAATATGCATATACAAATTTTCTAGTAGAGCTTTGCAAATATAAAAACCTATAATGAAAGTATTCCAACTGATTTAATGCTATTTGTTTAAACGTGGTATCATTGATACCCTCTATTGATAGTTTTTATAGTATTGATGGTCGCCCAGTCTATTTATCCTTACAAATACATCTATTTTCAAATTGAACTGTATTCTTATTTCGATGTACGAAAGAATGAACAAATTTTCGACGAATTCTCCACTGCCATTTTAAAATTGTAGTTTTTGTCGCTGTCGTTATGCGAACGGTATTGAGGAGAGCATGTTATTATCTCGGCGTCGTTGTAGAAAAATAAATAGCACAATCGGACGGCTTTTTTCTTCTCTTCCGCGTATGATCTATGAAGTTGTTACGTAGATTTTCACGGTCAAAATTTGTGACAGATTTATTTTGGATATCCTGCCGTGTGTATGTGCCAGAACCCTCTAAGAGACTGATGTCAAAACAAGCTTCCAACAATCTTTCTGCCGTCATCTTCGGATTATAGTTGTTGTCGATGTCACAACAACGCCAACAGCAGTATCGTTGGAGGAACCAAAAATAAATCTTCGATGAAAGTTTACCTAACAGTATATATTTAGTTGAATAAAGAACAACTCTATTATCGACGAGATCCTGGTGGGAAACCGTTTTACCTAGCTAAGACTCTTCAGCCAATCTCAGACCTCGTCGAACAAATCATTCATTTCAAACGATATTTCGTACCGAAACAATACATAAGGTAGAGAACAGGAGTTTATCCGTTATTAATTTTATTTTTTAAGTTCTTATTATTACTACCTATAAATTATAAACAACGGTACTTCTTAATATTAGGTCCATGCATTTGTTAAACAAAATACTCTCATTGCTATGGCATGTTTTCATGAAAATGGTTCATGGATATATTCAAATCCTAATATCCTTCCAAAGGATGATGTGGCGTTTAATACAACAACGTGTTGTTGTTGCGAATGCCACAGATCTCAAATAAATCTCATCGAAGACTATCTCAGCAAACAGGCTCAAGTCTCCATATTCTTTGAGTAGCAATATTTGTATAAACTTTCTGTTTCATAGGATTATCACAAGGAAGTTGTCACATAGCAGTACGAAAATAATTACACTTTCGTTTTCATAAAATAATGTGGTTCAGCACCTTCTTCTGCAAGATTTTAATGCTCAAATATAATATTGTCAATGGTTTTTTAATACCATTAATTCCTTGTACTTCCCTGTACTATAAACAACAGTAAATAAACTATTTTCACAGTCCTCATGAATGCTGAATTTTCTTTTCGAAGACATTTTTAGAGGTATGTTTAAGAAAATATATTTGAACGTGCGAATGAGGCCAAGACATTGCAAAAATTGAAATAACGAGTCTGATGCTTTTTATTTACGTTGAGTTCTGTATATAAATTCATGTGCTATTTCTATACTGTACTTCCATCTGCTAAAGAAAAATGAAAATCGAACGAAGGAAAATTAATGGGCGAATTTATCCCACATTGCATAGCTATGCCATGACTAACGTATGTATGTACCTACTAATTGAATAATAAATAATGAATAGTATTCAACTATTAAGCATTCGTTGTGTTTACAGGACCTGCCTTTATAAGTTAATCGTAGTAAAGAATGGTTTCATTTCGGTTCAAAAAATGGAAGTACAGTTTCTGTTCGCCACTTTGGAAGGTATATATACCGATTTATGAAAATTATCCTGGATTAATAGTAAAATATCCTCGAGTTTGTACGAAGACTTTTATTTTTTGTAGGTAGTCCACTTTCCACAATTTATATAATATCAAAATATTAAAAGTTTAATTTTTGTATTTATAATTTAACTAATTCCATTTCATTCATAAATATTTAGATGTAAATAATAGACATGACTAATAATGTAAAATAGTCAGATTCGCTAATCCCCAACTACATTTCTGTGTACACACTTTCTCCTTAAAATCGTTTAACATAAATTCAAATCATTTTTCATTTTACATATCTACATAGTGGTTTTCCTTCGGTTTCTTCTTTTACTGAGACAACGAAAAACAATTAAAGCCTATAATTAAAGAAACTAAATTAAATTACAGACAAATTACGAAAGTTTTAGCTTCACGTTTATCCCCCACACTATTCATTGTAAATTCAAGAATATTTATAGCGAAAGCATATCTGGCTTTGTGGTAAACTTGCTGGTTTAATATTAAATTTGAGTAATTTAAATAATTGCTAGATGCAAATATCTTTCTATGTTGAACAATTGTTATGACATTTACAGACACCAATAATATTTTATCACAAATAGCTAAAATATTTTCCGCTGTCCGTAAATGAGAATTGTTTCCTTCTCAAGTGGAAAGGTTTTAATGAAATATCAGTTGGCCAGAACTCCGCATAATTGTCGGCAGTCATAATCCTTTGTTCCATCAAGTTCTAATTTTCTACAGGACAAAACCATTGTGTAACAGTGCTTAGTGCTTTGTGAAACTTTACGTCGAGTATGTTATATAGAAGATATGTGTATAAGCAGTCATCATATTGTATCAAGTAATAGTCCGTTAAACAATAATTGCGTTACTAATTGCCATTCTAATTCTAAACTAAATACCTTATCGTTCCTTAGGAAAAATTATTATATTCTTTAGTGCAATTAAATATTAAAAATAGAATTAATAATAATAGTTATTAATATTATTATTATTAAATTATTACTAATTTTCTTATTTTCCACAGTTAGAACTTCAACCCTAATCGCCTCCTACTTCTCTTTTTAGCATTTTTTCTTCAAACTTTCATTTTATCATAGCTCGCCTAATTCTTTCCTTTGAGATTTCTTTTATTTTTCTTCCTACTGGTGAAGTTTTGAAGCTGAATTTATACATAAGGCTAAATATTTTCCGAGTTTGGTTCAGGTATGTAGATGATATTTTCGCGGTTTTTGACACAACTTACAACGATTTTGTCAAGCAAGTAAATTTAAAATTCTCGATGATTAAATTTACAGTAGAAAAAAAAAGAAAACAATGATACTTTTCCTTTTTTGGACACCCTAGTAATCAGGAATGATCTTAAAATAGAAACTGATATTTTTCGAAAAGACTCTAATGTCAATAGATTCATTACGGCGGACACAAATCATAGTATGAAACAAAAGATGGCTCCTTTCGGTTTTCTTATTAATCGTTTGCTTAGTTTCTCACTAACAAAAGTGAGATACGAAAAACAGTTGAACTTTATTAAGAATATCGCAAGTTATAATGATTTTGATTCTTAAATAATCAATGAATTAATTAGGAAGGCTAACATAAGAAAGATAATTCGGAATATCACAGGTCTGTCACCTCAAAGCAATCTAGACAAGCAATTTATATGTTTACCTTTCCACCCCTTGACGAAAAATTTGAATAATGTTTTTAGAGAGCGCGGTTTTCAAGTTACTTTGTACTAACTCCATCAAATCCCTCCTAGGGAATGCAAAATACAAAGTCGAGGATAACAAAAATCGGGAATTTACGGAATTAAATGTCTAGATTGCAGTAAACAATACATCGGCCAAACAAAACGATCAATAGAAACTCGGTATAAAGAACATATTGCGTACATCAAATTCAATTAGCTAAAAAAATCCAGTTTAGCAAAACATGTGTTGGAAAGTAATCATAGTGTAACCACAGAATGTTTGGATTTGGAAAAGAATGTGTGTAATTGTCGCGAATTATATACATATGAAACTATGTACATTTTGAAGAATAAGGGCCATGTATTAAACACTGACATGAGCCCTACCCATAACTTATTCCCTTTTGACCTCATACGATAGACAAGGATGTTGTGGTAAACACATGCAGGTACTTTTTTAGGATAATTTAAGACTAAAATAGAATTTCTTTAATAATTATGTGAAACGAATATGCACTGTGCGTTTTGGTTTTCGAGGGTACAGATCGTGTACGGAATTTGTTTGTGCGGGTTTTTGCCGTAGTTTCCAGGTACGACACCGTTTAATTAGCAGCCGATGATGACAATAGTTGTCGAAATAGGTATAAAGAATACAAAAATCAAAGTGAGAAATGGTTATATATCAACCTTAAATGATTAAGTTAATCAACCACGGGCTCCATCAAATTTACCTAGCGATAACCCATTATAAATTCTAAGAAACAATATCTGTTCTTCCACACGTAGTAAGTACCCGAACTATTGAAATTACTCTCATTGTTTTTAGTCCAGTATGGTGAATTTATTATGTTTCATGTTTCTTTATTCCTTGTAATACGTCATCTGAACCCTCTTGCAATTCATACTGTGTAATCCTTTTCAACTGCATTGAGTGATTATTTTTCCTTTGATTCTAAGTGTTCAAGCCTCGCACCCATACGTTGCTATAAACTCTATTAGGACTCTTACTAGATGTATTTGTACTGTCTTAAATATCTATCCCAGCAAATACTATATAGTGTCCTCATTCTCCCACGCCGTGTTCTCTTTCTACTTTATATTTGACTTCATCTAAATCCAATCCTTCTTTGTTTTGTAAACTCACAGATAATCGAAACTGTCCACTTGCTTGATGAATTTATACCGTAAATGTATACATTAATTTCGCAACTAGATATTCTTCTTAACGGTGGTACGTCCTATTCTGTATGAGCCGAGAAGACCCTATTTTACGCTTTTGCCCTTTCTGTTAAATAATATATGAAATGCATTCGACGATAATTTTTCTTTGATTTTAAGAGTTAAAACTTTGCACCCGTTCTTCATCACGGAGTAGTGCTAGTAGTGCTCTTATTTTATGGCTTAGTATGTGATCATAAGTGTCTATCACAATTTCTATTTTGTTCTCTAATGAACTTACGTCTCTTTTGTCTTATATTTGATTTTAACTGAATCCAATTCTTTTTTGGTATATAAATGAATGTACACCATGATAGCAATTGCTCAGTATTATGAACTATCTAGTTATGAAAGTTATACTTCAGCTTTCATAACTAAATAATCCATCATTTAATTGTATACATTCATTAAACAAATGTATGGCTACGAGTTTATACACCAAAGAAGAATTGGATTCAGTTTGAAGTTGGTATATAGCTTTCGTAATTAGATAATCCATCATGCTGATATTAATTGCTAAGTCTCATTTGGAAAAGCCAACTGCATTCTAATTCTCATTAAACTCAAAATCATAGACATTATGAACAATCAACGTTTGATTGCCAGTGAAAATTTATGGGAGTATCGATTTACCTACTTCTTGTTTTTCAATAAAAAAGAATAATTTTGAGGTACAAGTTAAATAAAAAAAGGTGATAAGTAACATCTGCATGTAAAGTCCTTTAAAGGAAAATATAGAATTTGACAGTTACGCCTTCATATAAACTTACGGGAAGTATAGAATTTGGCAGCTACGTCTTCACATAAACTTCTTCTCTTGTTCTATTTATTGAATATATCTTCATTTCCAACATATCCAGTAACTGTCAGTATGTAGTTCTTGGAATGGAGTCATAAGCATGCAGGTCTTTAGTAAATTTCTTACAAAATAAAGAGTAATTTTAACTAAGCTATAACTAATTTTGAACAAACCTCCGGGTTCGCAGTAGCGAATGCTTCTATTACGAGATGAAAATATATTTGTATAATTGGAAAATGAGCCTACGTCTAATAAAGTAATGCGAATTTAAAAAAGTTCTTCGTGTCACTTTCAAACTCTTGATATTATACTGTTTCTAATATACTCTACTACCAGATGAGTTGCATGAAGCAAATATGTTACGTGAAGCACTTTAAAAAAAGATTGTTGTAGTAACTTACGAAATTGAACCATGTTTGAACCGCCATCTGTAACCAACATTACAACTTGAGTTAGCGATATACGAAATTTCCCAACAGCATTTTTTATAATTTGTACCGTGTATTCTGCGTTTGTTTCTTGAAGTATTTTACTGCATAAAGGAAGAGGCAACGAAGTCTTATCGCTTTTTATGTGTAGTAATACATTTGCAAAACATTTTTTTTGCATCTGCAGGTTCATCAATCAATAACCATATTTTTTATTTTCTAACTCCGTTTATAAAGTCCGTGAATGTGTCTTTCACTCGTGCTAAATTATATTGCAATTGTCTTCTGATTGTAACTTCCAATGAGGAATACATTTTTTCAAAAACTGACGAAAGTTCTGGTTATCTACATTACGAGGAATGTTGCATCTAGTTAACATAATAATAAAAGCAAATATAAACTTATAATACAGCATTTAACACTTTGTATTCAACACGTCGCGTTTACTTTTAATGCGTCTTTTACAATCCATAACATCATAGGTCAAAATACTAATGTTACAAATAACACATTCAATTATATAGTTGCTGTATATTCTAACGCAGAAAAACGATTTACTAAGACATTGATTAAATTTAGTTTTATCATATTTTCTTTAGAACCATTAATTTTGATAACATTAATCTGGATCTTAAATTTTCTTTTGTTGTTACTAATATTTCTAATTGTTTTCTAATTAATTTTCCGTTTGTATTGCTTCATTTTTATCTCATGTTTCGCATTTTTTTGATCGGACGCTTTTTATAAGGTCGTCGTATGCCTGAGAACGTTGAGAAAAAATTTCGATTTACACGATACTCATCTTTTGTCTCACATCGTGTGTGCGTTATTTAGAAATATCTTAGTTTCAGAGCCGTTCCTTTTTTTGTGATGATATTAATGAGCCGTCTGCTGCCATGAGAGCAAATTGTGATATTTCTAATAAGGGATATAATTTCCTAACACATTCGTGAGGATCTATGTAATTACATTCTTTTTTTTACACGAGCACGTGTCGTTTTATATTTTAAAAATGATTGTCCGTGAAGTAAGAGTTTTTCTCGCTAATTTTCATCGACGAATATTAATTTTGTTGTGTTTTCCCAATTATTTGGGTGGTCTTTATGCCCACCTTATATCTCTACAGGACAACTTTTATGACGGAAGAGGAACAGTAATTACCGCATTTTGATCGAGTCTTCCAGAAATTTCAGTGATAAAGGTCAGATTCATTACCAGCAATATTTCAAGGGTGATTTTCTCCTAAAAATCTTCAAATATAGGCCCTCTGTTGGGCGTTAAAAGGAGAAAATCGCTGTATAAACAAAATAAATTGCGTGAAATATTAATAGTAAATAATCTGTCTGATCTTATGACTTCGCAATTTCTGGAAGACTCGATCGAAATGAGGCAATTACTGTTCTTCTCCCGTGGAAAAAAATTATCCTTGTGAATTTGTAAGGTGGACATAAAAACCACTTAAATAATTAGGAAAAACATAACACACGTTAATAATCGTCAATGAAAATAAATGAGAAAAACTTTTACCTTATGGATGATGGTTTTTTAAATGTAAAACAGAACGATCTCATGAAAAAAGTAATGCAATCAATGTATAGATTCTCATAAACGAGTTAAAAAATATAATTCCGTATTAGAAATACCACAAATTGCTACCATGGTAACAGAGGGCTCATTAATATCATTACAAAAAGGAAGCACCTCTAAAACTTAGATATTTCTAAATTACACGAATTTTTTCCCCAACGCTCTCAAGCATACAGGTAACCTTATTATAATAATAATATTTAATACGTTCCATAATGTCAAAAAAACATGGAATATGTCATTAGTACAAAAATAAATAACAACGAAACAACAATTACAAGTTAAAATAGATAAAGTAAGTATGTATACATACATATATATGTATGCAATTGACATATGCTATACGCCAATGTCTACAATTGTTTTACGGAAATCTTCCATATTGTAGATTGTACGATTGACATTGCATAAGCAGTACGAACAAAATACGTCTGACCAAAAGTGGCTTTTACTGACTTAGAAATAACCAATACAAATGGAAAATTAATTAGGAGACATTTAAAATATTAGTAACAACAAAAGGAAAGGTCCAGATTAATGTTATCAAAATGAATGACTATATAAAGAAATGTGATAAGATAAAACTAAATTGAGTGAATGTGTTACGGACACGTAACAAATTTATTTACACCCGTCGCAGTTAATAATCCATCTTTGCGGGAGCATCTTCTTGTCACGACTCGGGTCCCATCAGTTCCTATTGTTAGCTACTCGGAAGATTATTCGCTCTTAATTATAACATAATATATACTTCTTAACAGTGAAATCTTTATTATTTTAAAAAGTACATTTTGAAATAACCATAAAAGAATTATAAAGAATGATATCTGCCATATTTAATTAATTATTAATATAAGTCCCAGATAATGATATGTTTTAGTAGTCTTGCCTCATTAAGAAAAGATCATTTTTTAATTTAAAAAGCAACAAAATAATTTCTGTAAAAATATTCATTTAATATTTTATACCATATTTATTTCTCTAAGTATAATCAAATTTGTATTTCATAATACAGTGCACTCGCGATAATATGAACTAATGAATACAAGGGCAGTTCAAATTTTTGGGATTGTTCATATTTACAAATGCCACAAAATTTTAATAAAACCAAGTCATTTACTTACCACCTAAAGTTCTTTCCTGTATAAATGAAAGTTTAATTCTAATAGTTTAAATTTTTGTTTTATTTTAAAACATAAAAGGAACTTTTTCATTAATAATAATAATAATATTCAAAAATGTCGGTTATCTTCTTTTGCCGTTTCTTTTGGTCAAGAACTTTTAAAACTGCCTTCTCACGTAAGTCTCTTAAAACATTTAAAACTCGCTGTTCAACCATTTCACCTTCAGCCCAATCCAACGCCTTATTGAAAATATCGACAACCTCCCCGGCTTTAATCGTCCTCTTTGGTTCCTACACACAATCATCTTCATCGGATATGGCTTCTACTTCATTATCTTCATATTCAATAGCATCCTCATTCCATTCTTTAACGTTCGAGGCCGTATATTCAACCTATGAAAAAATATAGAATAACACACAATTTTTAGTACATTTCAGAGAATACAAACCTCGGATAGTAAGGCTCATAAAACATTGGCGGCGCTTTCTTCCAATTCACGTAAATTCATTTGCAAATTTTCTCTAACAACACTTAGAGGAATTTCATCTTCGGGATCATCTTGATTTACTACCATATTTAAAATGTTGTTCCAGCATTTGGATAACACAGCTGAATCCACTCTTCTCCAAGCTGATTCCAAAATAATGATAGCTTCCTTTAATGTAGTCTACTTCAGTTTCTATCACACCAGCCCCTTTAGCAGCAATGGAAGCCAAAAAGGTATTTCTGTAATACAGCTTTGTCATCCTTATAGCATTTTGGTCCATGGGTTGGATGAGTGGGGTCACATTCGGTGGCATAAACATTGCAAAAATAGAGCCGTTTTCAGATTTGAATTCGTCCTCAGGTGGGTGAGATGGGCATTATCTATTAAGAGAATAGCTTTCACTGGGAGCCCTTTTTTGGTTAAAAATTGTTCCACCTGAATTATGTAAAAAATATTTTAAAATGAATAGGTATGTGTCGATTAATGTCAATATAAAAACTTTTACCTCTGGAACAAATGAACGATGAAACCAGTCTTTAAAAGTGTTACCAGTCATCCACGCTAATTTAGAATGACGATAGTGAACAGGGCAATCAAAATTCTGGAAACAACGCGGTTTTTTTGACTTTCCGACAACAAGCAGTTTGAGCTGATGAGATCCCGTAGCATTTGCAGAGCACAGGAAAGTAACTCTTTGTTTTTCAGTCTTTGTACCTGGGGCTGACTTTTCCTGAGACGACACGTATGTTTTTGTTGGTAAAATTTTCCAAAATAAACCCGATTCGTCGGCGTTATAAAGTTGATCATTACTTAATCCAAGCTCTTCAATCTTCGATCTAAGTGCCACTTTAAATGGTTCAACCAACTGGAGTTGAGAAGAAAGTTTCTCTCCAGAAATTTGGAGCGATCTTACGCCGAATCTCTTTTTGAAATTCTGCAGCCATCCGTCACTCGCGTTGAAGTCAGAGTTATTTTCCTTAATGTTATAATGAAGCTCCTTGGCCTTTTCTTTCAACATTAGTCTACTGATGGGGAATTTCTTATCCCTCATATGCATAAACCATTTATACAATGATTTTTCCATTTTTGGGTACTCCGAAATTGCATTTTTATTCTTTTTTATTATATTATAGATACTGTGGAGTTTGCTACTCCATATTTCTTCGCTAAATTAGTAACACTTGCACCTTTTTGTAAATTCTCCAAAATTTCATATTTTTCCTTTAAAGTTAGACGTTTATGTTTTTTTGTATGCATTTGTACAAATTATTCACTTTTATTTTAACACCTAAAAACCAAACATGCGTTTGCGTCTGCGTACATGTAGAAACTAACTAAAAAGTGCCCTTGTTTGTTTGACCATTGACATTTGGCATTCAAATGTTAATAACTCGGGGTTTCCCCTAATTTTTATACATATTATGTAACTGAAATCCGTTTCAAAATAAAAAAAAATAAATGTTCATATTTTAAAGTTTTTGTACAAAGTTCATATTTTGGAGCAGTCAGTGGCAGAGAAAAAGTGTTCATATTTTGGGGTGTTCATTTATTAGGGTGTTAATATTATCGCGAGTGCACTGTAATAATATATAAATATGTATTCTACAATAGGAAAATAAACAAAATATAATACAAAAGAAAATAACATATTAAGCATTAATGTAGTAGCTCGTATTGCATTTCAAATTTAATTTTTATAAATGAAATAGAATTACTTTATTACACAGCAATTGCATATTTCCCATAATAATAGTGTTTGTTATAGCAACCTTATATAGCTACTTAAAAAAAGAAGAGCAAGGAAGACATAAAAAGTGCATAAAAATACATACATTATGCAAAATAACGGAATAAAAACATCCCCCACCATATGCTTTTACTACTTCTTTGGCATTCAAGAAACCCTCCGCATAAAGAATCCGCACAGATGTTCCAACGTTAGAACCCAAATCAACCGCAGCACTTTGCTTCTTATCAGCTTATTTCCAGAGTTTCTCTCTTCGTATCTGATTGATGTGCGAAGGCGGTCTTGGAGACAATGCCACGTTCTCTCGAGAATGAAAATATTACATCAGAAATAAAGGAAATACTTATGCTACAAAATGTTCCGCAGTTTTATTATGTAAATTTTTCCTTTATTTTAATTAGGTTCCGGAATATTTTTAATTAACTATGTACATATGTATTCTCACGCAGAAAATTATATAACCTTGAACGGTATTTACTAAAAATACAGGCACATATACACTCGTTACAGGATTAAAATTGTGCGCCGTATTAAGAATATATATACACAAAACTCATCACTCAGCCATCAGCAGGTACTGTGTTCAAAAACCAGAAAGATGTCCATAAATAAAATTCATTTAAGATCTTGTTACTTACATGAATCTGAAAAAGGGAAATAATGCGCTTGTTGTAACCGAAAATTCCCGAAAAAGTTTTGATAGGTAACGGTCAGAGTTCAAACAGAATTTAGTTTCGGAAGCTACAGTCTATTCCCATATAATTTGCCAACTGTCATTTATTAATGCACATTAAACAAGTCCTCGTCCGAATTTGAAGTAAGAAAAGACTGGGTATCGAGTGATAATTAAAAAATTCGTTTTGCTAGATGTATCACTAGCTGAAATAAAAACTAAGAAGGAATCAATTCTTGGCTCTCAAGAGTCTGGGTTTTCAATCTAGACAGAATTGAAATATAGTACTTTATCTATTCGAAATGATAAATATTCCGGAAGGCGAAAACCGATCACGTTTGCTCTTAAAAAACTCAAAAAAGTTAAATGACCCAAAGCAAGCTAGTATAATTCATCTAACTGTTTGCACCTCTTCATAACTATTGATGGTACCTCTATCTATCAATACCAACACATTAAATAGAAAACAGTATAGACTAGCAATTCTTAAACTATGAAATGCACCCCTACTGGTCTAGGTAATGTATAGAAATTGACTGAAGTATTAAGAGAAAGGTAACAATTGTTCAATTGACTATTTTTTTAGCCTATCTGTTGTTATACTTGTCGATGATTTTGAGAAAGGAAGACACATAACGGCGTAATATTATGTAGCATACTGTACAAATTCAACGCTCAAATAAAAAGCAAAAGACTACATTTGGCAATCTACCAACTTATTTAACAATAAGTATTCTCCCATACGGTACAAATTTTTCCCTTGGTAAAACAATTCCATGGGGTCCAGCGTTGTCATGGAAAAAAAAACTTCTCGGACGGGGCAGTCACGTCTTTTGTTTTGTATGCCAGCTTAACCTCATCAAGAAAGTTGCAATAGTACTCAGTATTGATGGTATGGCGTTCATGCGTGTGCCGACAAGTGAGTTTCTGTTTTTAAATTCTTTAAGTAAAATCGTCTTTAATCATTTTCTGTATACCACCAGAACTGATGCCAAGTTCCTCAAAAATTTCTTTTACCTCAAAGTGCCGATTTCCTTCCATAAGGGACCGAATCTCAGTAATGTTTTCAGAGGTTATAATGATTCAGAAACGGCGATGAGGACGTTCACTTTCAACACGGTTACACCAAGCTTTCATACGATACCACACCAGGGTATGGTTCCCGAAATCTCTTTGAAGGAGACAGTGAATTTCAACTGGTACTCAATTTGTACTCACAATTTTTACTCACGAATAGAGAAACTTAATTGCAATGTACCACGCAACTGACGTATATATGTCCATCTCACACACCGTGTTTGCTACTGCAGTTTAGACTGTTTCCCCGCTTTCAGAAAGCAGAATTCGAAAAAGTGTGTCTATATTTGAAGCCCACGTATGTTTGTATACATCACTGTAATGAATATTAATCTTAATAAAACTACAGTAATAACATTTTATAATAAAAACATTTGTATTAATATGTAGTATATTGCTATTATTAATACGGCGTGTTTCAAAAAGAATATACGTATTACAAAGTATTATTTTGCCCAAACTATAGATCGCTGCGCCTTGGCTCGACTATTGGAGAAACGAATACATAGTCTACTTTATTTTAATAGCCGCTAGATGTCAGTTGTCTTCTGTTTTCCTTGGTAACCGTCATAAGTTTAAAATGGCTTCTCCGCAGCAGAAATCATTTTGTGTTCTCGAGTTTGCGAAGTGCAATTCCGTGATTATAGTGCAAAGACGTTTCAGGTTGAACTACCAAATTGATCCTCCGAATGGTATCGACAGTTTGTAGATACCGGATGTATATGTAAAGGAAAGAGTCCTGGCCGCCCTCGTGTTTCTGAAGAAAATCTTGCAAGAATTCAAACTCCTTTCCAACGTAATCCTTCAAAATCAACTCGTCGTGCCAGTCGGGAGTTACAACTGCCTACAACAACAATTTGGCGTGTTTTGAGACGTCGGTTGTTTATGAAGCCGTACAAGTTACAGCTGCTGCAAGCTCTGCGTCCTGATGACAAACGGAAACGTGTGGCATTTTGTAACGAGATTCATGATGCTACTGACAATAATAACACTTTCGCACAACGCATCCTGTTCAGTGATGAAGCGACTTTCCATATTAGTAGTCTGGTAAACAAACACAATGTTCGAATTTGGGGTCTACGAAACCCACATGCAGCCATTGAACATGTACAAGATTCGTCTAAAATCAATGTGTTTTGTGCTATATCCCGATCATCTGTTCACGGCCCATTCTTCTCTGATGGAAACACGGTTAACGGTAAGCAGTATCTCGCTGTTACAAAACTGGTTGTTTCCGAGACTGCATGAAGACTTCATTTTTCAACAAGATGGGACACCCCTTCACTGAAGTCGCCAAGTGCGTGAATATCTGAATGAAACTCTACCGAACCGTTGGATTGGTCGTCAAGGAGCTGGCGAATTAAGTGTCTCAGCTGGACTCCACGGTCACCGGATTTAACACCCTGTGAGTTCTTCCTGTATGGTTTCGTTA
Source organism: Dermolepida albohirtum (assembly GCA_031893035.1). Classification (NCBI taxonomy): domain Eukaryota; kingdom Metazoa; phylum Arthropoda; class Insecta; order Coleoptera; family Scarabaeidae; genus Dermolepida; species Dermolepida albohirtum. The sequence continues at coordinate 8,806 of JAVIWB010002288.1, read as the reverse complement.
AAGACAGCGTTTGTGTACCACCACTCCCACAGAACCCGGAAGAGTTAAAGAACCGGATCCGTACTGTCATAACATCAGTAACGAAGGATATGCTTGCCCGAGTATGGGAGGTATTTGAATGTCGATGTGATATTGTTCGTGTGGCTAATAGAGGACATATTGAACATCTGTAATCGGAACTTGAGAGGTTCGTAAATGTGTGTGTAAAGTTTCATATTCGTATATCTTAAAGTTTAATAAATATATGCAATTCGAAATACGTATATTCTTTTTGAAACACCCTGTATTACTTTTAAAACTGTATGTTATTTAAATAGTTTCAACACCTCTCAACCTACCAAATAATGAAAATTTTAATGACTCGATATTTAAAATTACCTACGTATACTGTACAATGAAATGAACATACAGTTAAAAAGAAAGAAAAATATAATCCGAAAGTCGCCACAATTTTCAGAAATTTTTCCTTTATACATATTGCTGGTACTCAAGAATATACGTAGTTCCATCCAACAAATGAAACGAAACTTAACGATGGCTTCGGCTAATTATCCTGACCCCAAATGACAAACATATTAGTGTCATGTTTGCCCAGGCCCTCGACAATTTACCTAATTAAAATTGGACTAGCCGACGTTCTCACACATAACCTTGTACGGTAGACAGGTCAAAGTTTGAGGAATGCAAACAGGAAAAGCTCGCAAAACAATAGCGACGTTTCATTAAAACAAGAGCGACAGTGATACAAACATGTGTTATCGCAGAGCATGTCGAAGGAAGGGACGAAGGAAATTGACAGAACGGATCCGAGAAAATAAGGTCGAAGGGAAACAATCTGTTCGGAACCCGGTATGCGGAAACTGCTTCCAGACATTCCGGATTCTTTACTGAAACGCTTCCGGTGATGATGTTGTTTCTAAAATCGATGTTCACCACAAAAGGCGGATGATTGGATAGTGAAAGCGATTCTTACTGTTCAATTCATAAAATAATATGCAACATTTCCTTTTGAAGAAAATGTCCTTTATAACAAGAATTCAGTGAAACCGATAGAAGCGAAGCAACTTTTACTGAATCATAACAGTGTAATGTAAAAGTGTAAATATATCTAACATATATATCTGATACATACGTATATATACACACAGTCGCTAATTAGAATTATATCTCAAGACATGTACAATATATTTGAAAATAAGCCAGTTAATTCATGTAACTCTCTCCTCTATAATGATCTAAGAAAATATTATAAATTAAAAACAAACATAATTATTGTTTCGCTTTGTTTGCTTTTCAGTTAGATTTTGATATTTCTTTTTGTCTTTAATGAAAGGTTGCATAACTGTATTTTTCTTGTGCGAATTATGATATCTGGATCATTAATTCGATTCTTTTCTTAATAATTTTTTTGAAATTTTCTTTCATTTCTTTGTTACATTGTTGAAAACGCTTGTGTACTTATAAGTTATTTTTCCATTTACTTGTGAATATGTTTTGTGCAAGAGGCCTCTTCGATTTGAATCTTCCGCGCACGCATAGTTGATTATATCAGTTTAATCTAGATCATTAGTGTTGCTATTACCGTGGATATTTAGTACTTGAGTATATTGGAAAATTTCGCATTTGGTTGTATTATTGACAAATTCAACATGCACGCCTTCCCCCTTCCAAAGTTAGGAAGGCGTTTCACTGAAGTTATATATACTGCACTGACATTCTGTTAACATGACTCTTCCACACTTCACACAACTTTTTCTTACTTCGACTGTACTTTTAACTTTTTGGTAACAAAAAACAAAGTATGCCGAAAATGCGCCTTTTTTATAAACCTTCAAATGTGAACTGTCAAAATATGTATTTAGAATTCTAGTTCCGCAAAATTACATTTTTTTACTTATGAATTTAGTAGATCGCTAGGAAATTTTTTCCTATATACATAAAGTTAAACTTACATAGATTCTCTCTTAACTCGTCAATTAATTTTAGCAGTTATTCAAGATTTTCTTTTAGGTATAGATTTTTTCGTGAAGATAATTAAGCTTATAATTGTGTGCTTTATTTTATGTTTATACAAGACGTAATTTAAATTAGATGTCACTTATAACTTAGAGTAGCCTAGCGTCTTAGACAATTCTAGGAGGTTGTCTTATTTTATGTACATATAATTGATGTAACCGAAACAAGGCCCTGTTCTGGAAAAAATTATTTTAGTATTATTATTCTTTCTTGTAGCAAGGTCACTTATTTTTGATATATTATATTTAAAATTATATTTTTATAATTTGCCTTTCCGTAAATATATTTGATTGCAATTTAGTTATTTTTGCATATTTGTTTTTCTTTTAAATTACATAATTAAAAATCAAATTTGATATACTTAATTATTTTATTGCTCTGTCAACGATTTTTGCCATATGCGAAGTGTCTGATAATCAAGAGGGATACGAGGTTCGATGTTATTTGCTTACTTATATACAGAGTGTCGCTTTCTCTTTAGAAACAAATGGCGAATTTTTATTCATCCCCATTCACTGAGTAACCAACACGACCGTCTCTGCCTGGGCATGCTAGCAGCTATACCCTTGGTAACCAACTCTGATATATCAAAGATCTCCTGGTAGGCCTTTTGCGACTTATAAACTTTTTTTTCGCAATATTGAACTTATAAAGCGTGATATCATTTTCAGATGTTATCAATTTTGAAAGAAACTAGCCTCAATTAAAATATAATACAATAATAGGAACTTTTGTCTGATAGTATGTGCTGTAAAGGGGAAAAAGAACTTACTCTTAATGAAAACGACAATGCATTATAAATGAAAATCGAATATGTAATTATTAATATAGAAATATCATACTTCCTAATGAAAGAAAGTTCAATGAAAATGCGCCTTATGATTTTAGATATCACCGGTGTTATTTGTGCAAGAAATTTAAAATTATAATTAACTAAAATTTTAATAACGGTTAATTAATTAATAGCTAGTTCATATATACAATCGCCGGAATAAACCTCTACAATTAGAAATAGATTATAAATGAGTTGTAACATTTAACTTACGTATATGCTTTGTTGAGACTTTAAAAGTAAAACTATCATGTGACAAAAATTCGTAGCGTTTTTTGTTTCTGGAATGGGAATGCCTGCCCAAAGTTATTTTAATATCGTATTATTGTTTAATTAAATTGAACAAATAAAAGAAAGAACGACTAGATACAACAAGCAAGTTAATATATGTTATATAAGTTTAGAGAAAGCATTCAACAAACTTAAACAGAAAGGAGATATGGAAATATCTAATACAAAGAGGAATACAACAAGAAATAATAGGAGCGGTCAAAAGCTTATGTGACGAAAGTACTTGAATAGAATAAGATATGAAATATCAGGAGCATTAGAACAAAAGAAGAAGACAAACAATGATATAACCTTGACCCACAGCTATTTAGCTTGGTAATGAATGACAATCAAGGAATGCAAGCCAAGGCTAACAACTTATTACGTCGGGTACAGAAGAGTGCAAATAGTAGACAATGATAAGATGGAGTTCGCAAATGATATGATGTTGATAGTATAAACAGAACTAGCACTACAAAAAAAATTGTGTACCTTCATTACCGAAATGAAGAAAAGGGAACGAAATTTAATATATGTAGATAAAACAATAATGATGACAATATTGAGAAAATAAAGAAAACATCAAATATACACTAAAGAAAACAAACAGATGAGCTAACATAAATACTTGGGACTTCTATTCAACCAAGAAATTCAAATAGAAGAGAAAATCAACGCACGAACAGAGGCTGCAGGAAGATTATTCAAAGCAATCAGGGCGACCATTTTAGCGAAGAAAGAAATACTAAAAAGAAGGTCATAATGTAAGTTTATAAAAAGATGGCAGTACCCATTATAACCTATGGCTCAAAAATTTGGCCCCTGAACCAGAAAACTAAAGACAGGGTTAAAGCAACAGAAACACAGTTTTTACGATAAATAGCAAATGAGAAAAGAGAGGATATGAAAAATAACGAAGCAATTAGGGAACAGCTTAACATACCACTAATAATAGATAAAATCGAAAAAAAAACAAACGGAATAGTTCAGACATTCTACGAATGCAAGGTAAGAGTATAACAAAGAAAGTATATGAGGTTTAATAATTTGACACATAAAGAAAAGCACGACCAAGAATGACATGAGAAGAGGAGACAAAAACCATCTACAAAACCGTCAAATAATGTGGAAACAAATAAGAGATCATGTAGTGGATAGAATGGAATAGGGGTAAATGTGTACACCAAGAACGTAAAGCAACAAACTTAGCTCAATAGAATAGGGAGAAATATGCACACTAAGAACGTAGAGCAACAAACTTTCTTAACGCCATGAAGATCCAACGTTTAAATAAGTGTTATTGTTTAATTGAAGAATTTTTGAATTTGTGCAAAAATTGTTTTATTTATTGACAAAAGAAAATGAAATCTCAAGTTAAAAAACCAGCATTTCCGACATACATCTTTTGGTCGTGTTAAACATAGGAATTAATGCATCTAAAGTCGCTGGAACCATTTACGTTGTTTATGGAGAGAAGTAATTTCGGAGGTACAACGGGGAAATAGTTTTCTTGTTCTAAAGAAAGCCGTTTCGGCATAAATGATTCTCAATGGTCAGAAATACTATAAGACTTCGATGAAGATCGTCTGAACGTCTTAATCCATGATGATCCACAGTAATTTTCTCAGAAGTTGGACTTTACAATGGATTATAACCAATCGACGTTTAAAACCTGAGTGTTCGATTGCCGCATATTTTAAACGAAAACAACAGGAATTAGCGTGCTCGTCATCGTTTAGTTGCTCGTTCACAACATGGTAATGAAAAATGGTACCTTCCTATTAACATTAGAAACAGAAAAAAATAGTTTAGTCGTAACAAAAAAGCAAATTCAGTGGGTCAAAGAAGCCATCTTCTACTATAAATTCTTTCCGAGAAATGTAACTACCACTGCTGAGATTTACTGTCAACAACTCTATCAGCTTGAGACCACAACTCAACAAAAAAGATTGGAAACAAATCAAGTCATTTTACAGCAAGATAACGTTCGCTTTTGGTAACATTTCAAAAGCGGCTATTCAAGAACTGGATTGGGAGATCATTCAAAATCCATCTTATTTCTTCTGATCTCGCTCTCTCAAATTTCTGTCTCCTTCCCTCTCTATCAAACAACTTTCGAAGAATCTCCTTTAGTATAATAACTACGTCGGAATTCAAAATTGTCTCGGCGATTTCTTTATTTCCAAACCACTGCATTTATTCAGACGTGGAATCGAAGAGTTGCCAGATCGTGGGGAGGCAGTCGTTAATAATTGAGTACATATTTAATTAGAGTGCGTACTTTTGTTTGCTAAAAAATTATAAATTTTGAATTGAGTAAAAACGCTATCAACTTATACAACGGCCTGATGTATAAATATATTTTGCCATGTAAACTGACTGTTTTGATACTGATGCCATCGGTTTCACCTTGCTTTATAGTGCTATTTTTAGCATGGTGGTTAAAAAATAGCCTTGTCTTGTAACTTTTTGTATCTTTTCTTCTCTAACATGGAAAAGATGAACATAAAATTCTTTGATAAGTTCTGAAAAATTGAGAAGGAATTTTAGAAATGTGAAAAAATGCACAGGAACAACATTATGAATCGAACTTTAAAGCAAGTAGGTAGTCATAACAGTGATAGAAGGAAGGGATCACGCATTCCAAGCAACATAACAAACAAAGAACAACTGCTGGTGTGTAACTATCGACATAGATCGCTCTGTAATAAAAAAGATGGCTGAATTTAATATAACTTTTGATGACGGATATGGTAGAAGCCAAAAAGCAGAACAGTGAGTAAATAACTTTTGATGAATTATGAAAACAGTGGATAAATAATTTTCGATTAACTGTAACTGAAAATTAATGATAAAACATGAATAGAGGTTAATCAAAATATGGTAAGCAATATCGCATGCATTAATTTTGGTTCTATATACGTCTTTACATAGGATTGAAAATTGAATAAAAAGGTAAGGAAAATGCGTCACCAAGATACTTTGAAAAGGTTAAAACAAATTCTGGACAACGCAGTAAATAAAGTTTCAGGTGAGAAGGTTCAGGTTGCTTTCCAAAACCAGAAACATCCTTGGAATAAATGTGCTTATGAAAAAAGATTGTACTTTGAAAATAATTTTTAATATAAAATTTTATTTTCATTTATCTACATTAAATTTACATATATCTAACCTAATTTTGTGCAACTTGAATATTTACTTAATCTTCATTGTTACAGAAATGGCCATACTACTCCCAGGATCTCTCTCACACAGTCGCAAAGTGAATATTACTAGTGACATTAGAAGAAACTTGAGACTGAGTAATCCAGAAGAACATCCTGAATATGATCCTGAAAGAGAGTAAGTATTTTTTAACAATTTTTACGCATTTTTGCCCGTGGATATTAAATAAATACAAATGTGCAAGTGTAAATATAATGAATTGATGTGTAGATCGTAAAAATTGTGTAAACAAATATTTTTATTTTTAAAATTTCTAGCAACGACCGTATTTTGTTGCAATCTAGGATCTAGAATATGTATTTAATAAAAAGAATTAACTTTATGTGATTAGTCTTCCATTTCTTTAACAGTATCGGGGACTCTAATTTAAAATAATATTTCGCTCTTTTAAAGAATGAACTATGGAGAATTTTTTTAGGATACCAGTTGCTTTTGCATCTAAATAAACTTATACAGTGACTATATTCGTGTTTCTATTTGTTACATATTCTGTGTATATGTAATTAAATTATAGATTGTTACCTGTTGTATCTATAAACGTATAACACTTGGATTTTTTTCTTTTTATAAATATGTACGTATTAATAAAATATTCAATATTAACAATTTAATATTTATAATTAAGAATGGTGACAGTAATTCTTTAAAAAAATATACGAAATGTAAAATACGCTATCTCTAAATTTCTGAAAGATATTTAAATATTTATGGTACAAGTAACACTTACTAACAGATGTACGTATATCTGAAGAAATTCTTTTAATAATAATAATAATAATAGTCTTTAATGCCCAACAGTTACATAGACCATTTACAGGACATAGTGCACTTAAGAATAAAATTGAAATTGAAACAGAAATAGGTGCAGTTAATGTAATACAAAGGAAAATAAGAATCCAATTAACAAATATATATATATATATATATACACACACTTATAACAATGTAATCCAAGTCATACAAAAAAAAACTGAGCGAACAATAACAGATTCAAATTAACGAAAGGGATCCTCGTATAATACATTAGCATTTCTGGACATATGTACCAATGGAGCCTTGTAGAGAACATCGGTTCTTGCCCTAGATATTGAGAAGGTCGCCGATGATCTGGTGTCAAAACTAGGCACGACGAAATCAACCTGGAACAACAGCGCAGAAGAATCAATAAAATTATTCATTAATTTATAAAGAAAACCGCCACTAGCTTTCTCCCTGCGTATACCAAGAGAATCAAAATTGTGCCTAGCAAGCAGACCCTCATACATTGAACCAAAGGCAAGATAATGACCATCAATCCTGTAGGTTAAATATTTGAGGAACCTCTTTTGAACACGCTCCAGGAGTAACTGCTGGTAATGGTAAAGCGAGTACTACTCAACTGAAGCATATTCCAATCTGGACCGGACAAGAGAGCCATAAAGAACGTTTAAAGTATGCAAACTACTAAAACCCCTGCGAGAACGAATAAGGAACTCAAGACCTTTGGAAAACGATGAAGTTATACTACTCATACGCTTCGAAAAGCTAAGATGGGAGTCGAACAAGACTCCAAGATCCCTAAAGTTGTGTACTCTAGGTATAATGCATTGCCGAACATTGTAGTTATAATAAAGCTGAGTATCAATTTTACTAAAAGAGAGAACAGCATACTTGTCGATGTTGAGCTTTATCTAATTGTGGGTACACCAATCGTCAATAATGCACAGATTAGATTGAAGATTAATACTGTCGTCAAGTGAATTAATACAGCTGAAAATCTTTAGATCGTCGGCGTAAGCTAACACTCTGCAGACGTTCCAAGAGATCATTAACGTAGATATTAAACAAAAACAGTCCCAAATGGAAACCCTGTGGGACTCTAGAGGAAATATCGAAGAGCTTAGACGAATACCCATTATAATGCACATAAGCGGATAGAAAAAAAATAATTGATAATATTGGGAGCAAAGCCAAAAGATGTCAACTTAGAAATCGAAATGCCATGATTGATGGTATCGAAAGCTTTGCTCAAGTCCGTATATATGACGTCCATTTGCTGACGTTTATCAAGTAGTTCCCCGATAAATTGAGTGATTTCGACCAGGTTGGTAACAGTAGACCTGCCTGGAATAAATCCATGCTGCCTAATGGATAAGAAAGGTTTGACACAGCTAAATAACTTGTCATAGAGAATTAGTTCAGATATTTTAGCGAAATTTGACAAGATACTGACAGGTCTGTAATTATTGCCGTCAGAACGCTCCCCCTTCTTGAACACTGCTGTAATCCTAGTTATCTTCCAGCCAGCCGGGAAAGTTGATCCACGGAAGCACAAATTAAAAATATCAGTCAGAGGCCCGCAGGACCCTCTGCGCAGTCCCTGACAAAAAAAAACTAGGCAATCCATCATTTCCACAAATGGTAGATGAACCAAGCTTCTTGATAGTTGCCAAAACCTCCTCAATTGTAATGCGGCCAAAGTGT